>CAUYON010189994.1:0-47440 GCA_963573935.1 Arctocebus calabarensis
TAAACACAAAAGAGGTAAAGTCTCCATCTTTCTTTAAGGCTGCATAGTATTCCATGGTATACATGTACCACAATTTACTAATCCATTCCTGGGTCGATGGACATTTGGGCTTCTTCCACGACTTAGCAATTATGAATTGGGCTATCCTGCATCAGCAAAACCCCTGTGCTGAAGCTAGTATTTTAAGTGACACTTTGCAACAAATTGTAAGTATTGTTAACTACATTCCAACAAAAGCAACATGGCATTCTCAGTTTTATAACATGCTAAAGTTGAGCTATGAGGTGTTCAATGTTGATTTTCTATATCATTCTCAATGTGTTGGCAATCTCAAGATAGGTGTCAGCCAAAATTTTATCTGTATGAGAACAGACAGTTAAATTTTATGAAGAACAGAATCAGCAAGGTAGATTATTGGAATAAGATTTCTATAGGAATACAGCATCTCTATGTGATACCATGTCAAATCAAAATGATCTGAATATTTCTTTGTGAGGTAAAACAAAAAAAAGCTATCTTTTCTCAAAATACATTATTTTAAAAAGGAAATTTTCAGTGAACATTTTCTTTAGCTAACAAAGCTTATTGATGAGTCTTGCCTGATGATGTATGTAAATCATCTCAAGAGTGTGCAGCTGTTATAGAACTATTAATTAAAGAATGCAATAAAGTTTCACTGCCCTTGAGGATCATGACATCACACTCTGACATTTCAGTCTCACCTAGTTGATATCACCAAGGTGCCTAACAAACTACAGATGGAATTGATTGAGCTCACACTAGATGACATTTTAAAGTATTTGTTTGATACTAAAGAAGATCAACTGAAATATGGGGAAATGCAGTAGCATATCCACACCTTTGGCAACATGTCTGAAAGGTGCTTTCTTGCTTTTCAATCCCTTATTACAGCAAATCTCCATTCTCCTGCCTACTTCTAATCAGCACGCCCTTAAGGATATCAGTGACTGATACTCCTCTAGAGGATCAACTGAAACTGCAGATCTCTAGGCTGCAACCAAACATTCAAGGCTTTCCCAAAAAAGCAGACACCACAAAGTCACTAAAAGGTTAGTCAACATTAAAATTAACAAATAGTTTTTAGTTTTTTTAATTAAGTGCATAATAGTTTGATTTAAGTTTATCTAATTGAGGTTTCTTGAATGCAGCCTTATTTGATTATAGCTACATTAATGTGGCCTTCCAACGTGGGAAGTTCCCCCATCCTTAATATAGTTGATTGGCTCACCATATCCATTTCTCCTCTTTCCTACCACTATTTTTCTATGGGGAAACTCACCTTTCTCTCATTCTCCTTCCAATGGTTTAAGTGAGATTGACCCTCCCCCTTCCACATGGGAAAGCCGTACACCTGAAAGGCTCAGGTGTATCAGAAAATGAACCTTGGGAGTCATGCAGCCACTACCAGAATAGATCGCTATCTGTGGCTGGGTCTTTAAACAGAAGACCGTGGTAGCTGCAGTTGTCTTTTGGCCTTGAAGGGAAATCCTGAAACTGGTTGTGGGCCACCACTTAGAGCCTAAAGACGAAATTGAATCAACACGAAAGCCTATAGAGGGAAACTGAAAACATCTTGCGATTCATTCAGCTCTGCTTACTGAAATTAAAAAAAAAAAAAATTACTATCTTGATTTAAGTTTCCAGGACTTAATTATTTCTTTCTTCATAGTAGCATTTTTTTTATTTTATGGATGCCCTTGAATTTCTCTGAGGATAGTAATAATACTCATTTTAAAATCTCTAATATCAGTTGCATGAACATTTTCATTGGGGAGTAATTTTTTTTCAGATTGGTGTTGATTTCCCTCCAATTCCTGGTGATCTTTGGTATATTTAGAATGCTGTTAACTGGATGCATTCTTCCTAGCATAAGTGAAAACCTCTATTCCCCTGACAAGGACTGTCACAGAAAGTGCTGGTTCCATTTTATGGGTATGAAAAATATTTCTGGTCTTTTGGTACCCAAAGAGTTTCTCCTCCTGTAGTCAGTCTCTTGTCCATTGGCGATTATTTACTTCTCTCTCCTACTCTTAATGCTGAGAGTTTCTTTCAGCTAATATCACCTTAGTCATAAAGCTCTAGCCATGATTTTCTCTTGGAGGCAAGTACTTCAACTAAAAACTAAGATTGATGAGATTGAAAAAAATATTCCAGTCTTTAAATTATCAAGCCTACTGATAGATAGCTCACTGCTACTCCAAGATCTATTATTCATGACCTTGAGGTTGCTCTTTGGTTCTGTTGGGAAGACTTACTTTTGTGGAGATCCTCTTTTTCATTCAACTCTGCTGGGTTTCATGGTTAATTTCTTCCCACCTGTTTTCTACTTTCAAAAAATTCTTCCATTTTAGGTCTATTGACAGCAGCATTTCTGTGATATCACAGATTTATTCTTACTTGTATATTTCTTCTGCCTTAATGGATTTGTCTAAAAACAAAAAGTAAAGGTTTTTGCTTAGTCACTTTAGAATGGAAAGTTTTTCATATAGTCTATTTACTACTACTGCCAAGAATCATTTTTAGTACTTTTTTTTTTTTTACCAGCAAGTATGATCTTAAGTGCTACTTATTTCTTGGATCTATAAGGTAACTTTAAAATGGAATTACCCAGCAGTTTTCCAACTTACTGCTGGTAGGGACTGTCTCTTGATCGGCCTCTTGTTTTTACTCTTAGTACTTCAGTGTACATGTAACTCCCATGGATTCAATATTCAAGCCAATAAAAAAATTAGATTGTTGTTTTCATGCTAGCAGTGGTTGATAATCTTTTACCTTGGCATTCCAGAATTTCAAATTGGGGGTTCTACGAAAGGAAGACAACCACAGCTGTCAAAGATCAGTCCCACCTTCCACTTCTCTCCAAATTATAAAGCACTATGAGGAGAACATTGTGGTACTGACTGTTGAGTGTGGGAGAGAGCTGTGAATTTCTTCTTTTTAAACTCATGATCCAGCACACCCTCCCTCTGCACCAAGGCTTAAATTTACTCACTTCTCATCAAAAAAAAGTTGGACAGCTCTTCTCTGAGAAATTATAACAGAAAACAATATTTTCTTTTCTTTCTTTTTTTCCCCCAGACAGAGTTTCACTTTGTTGCCCTGGGTAGAGGGCTATGGCATGGTCATGGCTCACAGCAACCTCAAACTCCTAGGCTCAAGAGAGCCTCTTGCCCCAGCCTTAGAGTAGCAGGGACTGCTGGTCCCCTCCATGATGCCCAGTCAGTTTACCTATTTTTTTCTTTTTTCTTTTTTTCTTTTAGTAGAGATGGGGTCTCGCTCTTGCTCAGGCTGAGAAAATAGTATGTTTTAAAAGGACCATCTCGGTACTTGTCAATCTTAATTTCCTCCACCCAGTTAGGCTTTCCATTTTTAAGCATAAAAAGAAAGCAAATATTGCCTTACTGAAATTGGTACAAGTTTTCATTTATAGTCAGATGATTAACTTCCTGCATAACTAATGCATATAAAGTGGAAGACCTAATGCTGTTTTGGCTATGTTAGAACATTTAAGTTTATGAGAGGAAAAGAAGCAGAATAAAACTGACATTATTATAGATATCAATTTTGAGGAAACTCACCATGTAATATCACTGAAATATATGAAGTCTATATGTAATTATTAATTCAAAATGATTTTCTTTTTTTCTAACAAATATCTCACTTTTATGACACAATCCTTAGCTTTAATAGTAAGGTTACATAGTTTGGAATGACATCCTATCTAATTTAGCCATTTAGGAGAGGATTAATTGAAGTTGTTTTTATAATAAGATAACATACCAGTGTGGGATTTATTTTACAAAAGTAAATTCACTGTCATAATAAACTGCCACAATAAACAGTGACATGAGAACTTCAGGGCTTAGTGTGATGTGAAGTCTTTCAGTTAGAAAGAATACAATTGAGATATTTCTTCTCTGATTAGAAAAGGTAATTTTCCCAAATCATCGTATACTTAATGGTATTTTTAAGAGAAAAATCCATTGAAACTTAGCAGTTGTGGCAGGTGAGTTTTGTCTAAGTTAAGGACAAGGACACAGATTTGATTCCCAGCCAGACATTTTAATTGATTACTGATTTACAACAACACACTGTGACTATACTCCAAATCAGTATTCTCAGAAACATGGGCCTATAATTACAAAATGGTCCAGAGGAATGTTTAACCTAGAACTTATCAATACAAATCATTAACAGCTAGAAGGTTTGAGGGTTTGGAAATACTGGAATATTTTGTTTTCTATAGGTTAGCATATTAAAATCATTTACATGGAAAAGATTTACATATGTACCCCATTTCTACCATTATTGTGATGTTAATCAGTATTTTAGAGAAAATGAAACAAGGGTATATGTTTATGAAAATGCTAAACTAGAGAGCAGTGGAGTTTGTTGGCCACTTAGAAGTATGTTTACTTTTAAGCTGTTTTGTAACTTTAATTTATTCAACGGTTTAGTAGGTATCGACCAGTCCAACTCTCACATTTATTAATTCTGCTCTTCAGGGAGAACTCACAGTTTTAGACCATTGGGAAAGAACATTAAGGACAAAACATAAGGGAGAAAAGATTCAAACTGATACTGTGGTAGCCATGGTATGGACAGAATTAAATAATGTCATCTGTTAGCCACCCTCTCAATGATGACTCCTCAAGGTCACTATATACTTATGCTGGAATTGGAGAGGCAGATGATGATCCAAATAAAAGTGATACCTCCTTATGATAGAACATATGGAGCTGAGAAGTGCAATAATTCAGGTGGAAAGATAGGGAGACCTCTTAGCTACTGACAAAGCTGGACATAGTATGATTATTATTACATAGAAAGAAATGCATTTATCCTGTAGTGTTATGCATCAGGTTATTTTATTCATGAATATATGTTTTAAATATATATAGGTCACTTAAAAATGGGAATATCCTAAAAGATGTGTAGTTAGGCAATTTCATCATTGTGAGAACATCGCAGAGTGTCCTTTACCAAGGTGTGTTATACACCTGGACTACATGGTATGAGCCTGGTGCTCCTAGACTCAATACCTGGACAGCATGTTCAGATGACTGAAACACAGTGGTTTATAATGGTATATTTAAACATAAAAAAGGTACAGTAAAAATACAATATAAAACATACAAAGTGGTACATCTATATAGAGTATTTATCATGAATGGCACTTATAAGGTTAGAACAATTGCTCTAGTTGAGTCAGTAAGTGGTTGGTGAGGAAATGTGAAGTCCTGGACCATTACTGTAAATGACTGTAGACTTTATGAATACCATACATTTAGGCTATATTAAACTTATAAAAAGTATTTTTTTCTCAATAAGAAATTAACTCCAGCTTATTGCAACTTTATAAACTTTTTATTTTTTTAACTTTTGAATCTTTTGTAATAATTCTTAGCTTAAAACATGAACATATTGTACAGCTGTACAAACTATTTTATTTTTTATATCTGTATTCTATAAGCTTTCTTCTATATTTTTTCTTTTTTAATTCTTTTTGGGAAGCACCTGTGGCTCAAAGGAGCAGGGTGCTGGCCCATATGCCAGAGGTGGTGGGTTCAAACCCAGCCCTGCCCAAATACTGCAAAAAAAAAAAAAAGTTTTTGTTAAAAATGAATACAAAAACACACATATAAGCCTAGGTATAGGATCAAGGTCAAGATCTTCAAGACATCACTAGACAAAAGAAACATTTAGCTTCGTTATAATCTTATGGGACCACTATTGTATATATGATCTGTCATTGATGAAAATGTCATTATGAAACTCATGATTGTATTTAAATTTTAAACTAAATTACAATAGCATAGTAATGTCATACAATGTCATACAATAGCATAGAAATAAAAACTTTTTTTTAATTTGTTTCCTTTTATTAAGTCATATACACATAGATCATGAGTACATTTATGCTTTTGTGGGGTACAATATGGTTTTTATGTACAATTTGGAATGGTTACATCAAACTAATTAATATAGCTTTCACCTCATTTACTTAAGTATTGTGTTAAGACATTTATGTTCTAGAGTTGGTAGATTTACTAAATTCATTTTGCCTTCCAATTTTTGTTCATATGCTCATGCTTATTAATAACTTCAATCACAATTACTCAAGTCTGTATTCATTCTTCACTTATTATTTCACAAATATTTTTATCATCTTTTTAATTTTTTTAGAGTGGTCTTTTTAATGACTATTCAGTTTTTGATATGATTTATGAATGAAATTGCAGTCATTGTTCCCTGTTGGATATTAGAATTTCTTTAGATTCTCACTAATACAATGCTAGAGAAATCCTCTTAATGAAATTATATTTTGCTTGAATTATTTCTTTATGATATATTTCGGTAAGGAGAAGCTATACATTGACAGCTGTGCCTAGTCCACCCTTCAAACGGTTATTTTAGAATGAGTTCACAAATTTCATTGTCAGAACTTATGTGATGACAGCTGTGATGGCCATTCCAGAAAAAGAGTTCGAAAGTTGCTTTGAAAGGTGGACTAAGCACTGGCATTGGTGCATAGCTTTCCAAGAGGAGCACTTCAAAGGTATTCACAGTGATCTTCAGCAATGAGGTATGTAGCACCTTTTCTAGGATAAGTTCACAAACTTAATTGCTTGACCTTGTATGTTTGTGAAAAATTCTCCCTTTCAAGCTGGTAACAATATTTCCCTCTGATTTGTTAAACGTTAATGCCCATGAATATGCTGTAAGATATTATATTAAATATAAAGTTTAGTCCACTTCACAAAAAGTTCTTTTAGTTATACATATTAAGAATGATTTCAAAAAAATACATAAGACAAAGAGAGCAAGATAGCTGGCTAGAGGGCCCTGGTGCTTATCCTCCCCACAACACAAGAAAGGAATAAAGCAACAAATAAACCGCCAGGACTGGACTGTAGTGCTAAAGGCAGAGTGCCAGAGTGCATTGGGGGTATGGAGAGGTACCTGAGCTGCTTGAAAGCCAGGCAGGGTAGTGTGGACAGTGAAAGGAGGCTGTGCCTCTACCTCCCTGTCTCTTCTACCCAGATCAACCAGAAGCAAGTAGGGGTTTTCTCTTGTGGGAAAAGGTAAGGGGAAGTAACCTACCAGCCTCTATTGCCACTGCAAACATCTGTAGTTCTTCCTGCAGGACAATCCCACACTTGTTGCAAGCCCTGAGCCACATTTGGAAAGCTGCCAGGAATGCATGCAGCTATATTGCTCTGGATTAGAAGAAAGCAAGAAGAAAATTTAAGAATTTCCAGAAACATAATGTACCCAGAACTATGGGACATAGCAAAAAAGAGTTTAAAGAGGCAAGTTTATAGCAATAAATGCCTTCATCAAAAAACTAGAAGGATTTAAAATAAACAATCTAATGAATTAGCTCAAAGAAGTAGAAAAACAAGAACAAATTGAACATAAATTAGTAGAAGAAAAGAAATAATAAAAAGCATGAATAAATAAAATTTAGATTGAAAAATAGAAAAAAATTGTCAAAACAAAAACTTGGTGTTTTGAAGACATAAAAAAAATGTATATAGGAAAGCCATTATCTAGACTATAGAAAAAGTATACCCAAAGAAATAAAATCAAAAACAAAAAGGAGACATTATTACTAATTCCACAAACTACAATGGATCATCAGAGACTATGTATGCCTATTTACCAATAAATTTGAAAACATAGAGAAGATGGATAAATCCCTAGATACACAACAACCTACCAAGATTAAACCAAAATGATATAGAAAACCTGAACAGACCATTAATGAGTAATGAGCTTTAATAAGTAATAACAAGTCTCATAACAAAGATAAGTCCAGAAGTGGACAACATCATTGCTGAATTCTACCAAACTATTGAAGAAGAACTAACATAAATTATTTTCAAACTATTCCAAAGAAATTGAAGAGGAGAGAATTCTTTCAAACTCATCCTTTGGGACCAGCAAAACTCTGATACCAAAATCAAATAAGGAAACAACAAAGGAAAGAAAACTTAACTACAGGCCAAATCCCTGATAAGAATATTTAATAGGCTTGGCGCCTGTGGCTCAACGGGCTAAGGTGCCAGCCATGTACACCTGAGCTGCAGTGTTCAAATCCAGCCTGGGCCTGCCAACCAACAATGACAGCTGCAACCAAAAAATGGCCAGGCATTGTGGCGGGGTGCCTGTAATCCCAGCTAGTTGGGAGGCAGAGGCAAGAGACTCACTTGAGCCCAGGAATTGGAGATTGCTGTGAGCTGTTATGCCACAGCACTCTATCCAGTGACAGCTTGAGGCTCTGTCTCAAAAAAAAAAAAAAAAAAGAATGTTTAATAGGCACAAAAATCCTTAGTGAAATACTGTCAGATTGAATCTGATAGCACATCCAAATGTTCACAATCCTGATTAAACGGTGGTTATCTCAGGGATGCAAGGATGGTTCAACATATGCAAATCCATAAGGATTATACCTCACATTAATGATATGAAAGATAAAACTTTACAATCGTATAAATAGATGCAGAAAAACATTTGATGAAATTCAAGATCCCTTCATAATAAAAGCTCTAAATAAATTAGGCATAGAAGAAAAGTACCTCAACACAATCAAGGCCATATATGACAAACCCTCAGCTAACATTATATTGAATAGAAAAAATGGAAAGTTTTTCCTCTAAGACATGGAAGTATGCCCATTCTTACCATCCTTATTTAGCATAATACTGGAAAGTTCTAGCCAGAGCAATTAGGCAAGAGAAAGAAATAAAGAGCATTCAAGTTGGAAGGGAGGAATCTAAATTGTTTCTATTTGCAGATAATATGACCTTATACACAAAAAAACCTAAAGACTGCCAACAACTACTTAAAACTGATAAATTCAGTAAAGTTGCAAGATAAAAAATCAATATGCCAAAAATCACGAGTGTTTCTATATACCTGTAATGAACTGGCTGAAGAATAAATCAAAAACACATGATATTTATAATATCTACACAAAATAAAATACTTAAGAATAAATTTAGCCAGGAAGATGAAAATTATCTACAAATAAAGCTATAAAACACTAATAAATGAAATTAAAGGGATAAAAAGAAAAAATATTCCATGGTTATGGACTAAAAAAAGTTAATATTATTAAAATTATTGTATTGCCCAAAGTGACAATGGATTTGATGCAAGCCCTATCACATTGCTGACAACATTCTTCACAGAAATATTTCTTAAAATCCTAAAATTTGTATGAATTTCAAAAAAACCTAAATAGCCAAAGCCATCCTGAGCAAAAAGAAAAATTGAAGGCTTTGTGAACACACAAAATCAGATTTTGAAATATAATAAAACGCTGTAGTAACTAAAACAGCAAAGTATGTACTAATGGACATAGACCAGTGGACTAGACTAGAGAATACAGAAATCAATGTATGTATCTATAGCCAATTGATTTTCTATAAATGTGCCAAGAATTTTCATTGGGAAAGTACAGTCTCTTCAATGAATTGTAGGGGACAAGTTGAAAATTCATATGTGCAAAAGTAAAACTAGACATTCATCTCTCTTTCTATATAGAAGTCATCTCAAAAAGGAGTAAAGACCTTTAAATGTAAGATAAAAATATATACAATTATTAGAAGGAAATATAAGAGAGACATTGGTCTGGGAAATATGAAGATGAATCATTCATAAGCTATATTTTCAAGAATCTTATTACCTAAAATAATAAAAATCTTGAAAAACAAAGAATAATTGTAAAATACAGGACTATATAATAATTACCATAGCATTGTGAATTAGAAAACGAGAGCTATAGGAATGAGGCTTTGCATTTTCAACTACTAAGGAGTAAGGGTTTTTTGAACAGGTGCTATTTAAACTGGAATTTGAAAAGTAGAATTTATTTACACAGACATAAAGTGCTACTAAATACAGAATTAACACTGTTTATGTGTCACAGGGTGCTCAAGAGGTCTTTTCATATCATCCCAGAGTCGCAGATAAAGCCCAAAGTGAAACAAGAACTCTATGCTCTGAAAAAGTCCACCAACAAGTCATTTTCAGCAAAGATTACTCAGGCAGCAGAGTAAGCCATCTCTCTCCGTCACCACCCTATCATACCCTTCTTCCTATCCATAGCCACGTACAGGTAGAGCAGTGGTTCTCAACCTTCCTAATAAAGCGACCCTTTAATACAGTTCCTCATGTTGTGGTAACCCCCAACCATTAAATTATTTTTGTTATTACTTCATAACTGTAATTTTGCTACTGTTATGAATCGTAATGTAAACATCTCATATGCAGCATTTATTTGCATTGTCACAAAGGGGTTGCAAGCCATAGGTTGAGAACCACTGAGGTAGAGGATTGCAAGGGTAAAGGAGTGTTGGGGGCTGGGAATTCCTCCAAGATAAGTGAAGAAATGTTTTCAAAGAGAATAACTTGGAGTTGAAGGTATAGCAAGAAGGAACAATTGGCTTCTCATAATCCTTGTTAGATGTGTACTTAGGTAGAAGATTTATAGCTCTGTTCTTCTGATTATGTAATCTTTTTATTATTATTAAATTATAGCTGTGTACATTAGTGCAATCAAGGTGTACAATGTGCTGGTTTCATATACAATATGAACTATTTTCATCAAACTGTTTAACATAGTCTTCATGGCATTTTCTTAGTTATTGTCTGAAGACATTTGTATTCTGCATTTAGTAAGTTTCACCTGTACCCTTCTAAGATGCACCATAGGTGTGGCCCCCCCAATCATCCTCCCCCCACCCGAACTTCTTCCCCTCCTCTTCCCTCCCTTGCCCCCTTCCCCATATTCTTGTGCTATAGTTGGGTTATACTTTACAATCGTATAAATAGATGCAGAAAAACATTTGATGAAATTCAAGATCCCTTCATAATAAAAGCTATTAGCAATTATGAATTGGGCTGCAATGAACATTCTGGTACAGATGTCTTTGTTATAATGTGATTTTTGGTCTTCTGGGTATATACCTAGTAAAGAAATTATAGGATCAAATGGCAGGTCAATTTTTAGATCTCTGAGTATTCTCCAAACATCCTTCCAAAAGGAACGTATTAGTGTGCATTCCCACCAGCAGTGTAGAGTGTTCCCTTTTCTCCACATCCACGCTAACATCTCTGGTTTTGGGATTTTGTTATGTGGGCTAATCTTACTGGAGTTAGGTGATATCTCAAAGTAGTTTTGATTTGCATTTCTCTGATGATTAAGGATGGTGAGCATTTTTTTATGTGTCTGTAGGCCGTGTGCCTGTCTTCTTTAGAGACATTTCTTTTTAAAAACATTCAGTGGTGAAAAGACTCCTAGGGTGCTGGGTGAACTGGCTGGCGACCTATAGAAGATTAAAACTGGACCCACACCTCTCACCATTAACTAAGGTAGACTCTCACTGGATTAAAGGTTTAAACTTAAGACATGAAACTATAATAATTCTAGAAGAAGGTGTAAGGAAAACTCTTGAAGGAATCGGCTTGGGTGAATATTTTATGAGGAGGACTCCCAGGCAATTGAAGCAGTATCAAAAATAAACTACTGAGACCTGATCAAACTAAAAAGCTTCTTCACAGCCAAGAATATAAGAAGTATAGCAAGCAGACAGCCCTCAGAATGGGAGAAAATATTTGCAGGTTATGCCTCTGACAAAGGTTTAATAACCAGAATCCACAGAAAATTCAAATGTATTAGCAAGAAAAGAACAAGTGATCCCATCTCAGGGGGGGCAAAGGACTTGATTATGTAATCTTAAAGAGAATTGGAAACAGATGGGAAAATTAAAGAAGAGAGGAGAAACAGATTATATTCTTATCTTTGGCTATGTGAATTTCCTTTTCAGCAAGATCACCTAAGAAGGTGTTTCATCACACAAGGGGATGCAGGCAGTAAGTGGTCAGGAAGTCAACCACATGGGGTAAGAACTAAGGCAGCGGAGGATGTGCATGAGACTCAGTCAGAGCAGGCTCTTCCATAACAGTGAACTATGCATAGTGAGGGCCTTCCAAAAGACCCAAACATGTACCTCATAAGGGAATCAGTACCTGGTTAGCAACCACACAGAAGACAACGATGTTCAGGTGGTGTTAGCCAAAGAAGCAGAAGCAACCTATAAGCAGAAGGTTGTGGATACATTCGGCTGAGAAGAATATATTTGTCCACTTCTCCAGTCTCTCAATTTGCCATCAAAACTTGGGAATCTAGAAAGGAGGGGAGGAGAAATGTATTAAGAGCAAGTACATTTAATTCTCCATTCCAATTCTTTATAGTCAAAAGTCTAACCCATAATGGGGGACAAGGAGAGCTTTGAATCACATATCAGATTTAATTTTTAAATTAGGTTGAGCTCTTTAGTAATTCAAAGGAACAGGACAAATTTTGGGTCCTGTTCACATGACCAGAGAAAGGAAAGGGAGAATTTGACATCATTATTAAAAGCAACTGAGTTTTAAAAGTCTATGTTTATTTCTCTACAAATTGAGATCCCTTATTTTAATCTTTGTAAAAGGAAGTATAGACAAAGGCACATTTCTAGAGGTAAAAAAAAAATGAAGTTAAAAACAATTAATGGGCAGCGCCTGTGGCTCAGTGACTTGGGCACTGGCCCCATATACCGAGGGTGGCGGGTTCAAACCAGGCCCCGGCCAAACCGCAACAAAAAAATAGCCAGGCGTTGTGGCGAGTGCCTGTAGTCCCAGCTACTCAGGAGGCTAAGGTAAGAGAATCACCTAATCCCAGGAGTTGGAGGTTCCTGTGAGCTGTGTGACCCCACAGCACTCTACCAAGGGTGACAAAAAACAAAATAAATAAATAAAAATTTTTAAACTTTTTAAAAATTAAACAATTAATAGTAGGAATTCAAGCCAGATAATGCTGATTAAGCAGATGATGCTATTAATAATACAACAGCTAACTTTATCAACTATTCATTACATGCCAATCATTGATTGGTCTAAAATCTCTCCCTATATTATCTCCTTTAATTCTTGAATCAACCCAAAGAGGTAGGTATTCTCATTAGTCTCATTTTACAGATGAGAAAATCGAGGCTCAAAGAGGTTAAGTAACTTGCTCAAGGACACAAATTTAAGAAGTGACAGAACTGAAAATAGGTATTCTGATCCCACAGCCCTTGCTCTAAACTAAAGTTTTGCTGTGAATGAAGTGCACAACTTCTATGGAACTATTTCTGGAAAGACCTACCTTTGGTTCTACATTCTCCATAACACCATTCTTTTAGCTCTGTATAACCCATTTCTCTCTGAATTTCGGCTCCCTTTAAATTTGAACAATAAATTTTACCCTTAGGGATAATACTGTCTAGTTTTTTGCACTCTATCCTCACCCCAGGCTTCCCTGTCGTTTCTGACCCTCCACCTGCAACACATCTCAAAGAGCATAGACAAACTTAATTCACAGATGTTGACTGATTTTCCTTAACCTATTATTTTTAGGCTGCTGTAACAAAAATCTGACTGAAAAAAACCTATAAGTTTCAGTACGAGGCATACTGTTCTTGCTATCTATTCTCAGCCAACAAAATTTAAATACCATTTAGATGGCAGATAGTGCTCTCATTTCAAGCATTTGATACTTTTGTAAATGTGTTTTTGAACTAATTTTATGCCTAATAATCATTCTGCTTTAGTACCAGTATCCCATGTTGCATGACACCCTGGCTCTGCTGGAAAGCTGCTTTCTCTGAGAAACGGTTGGCAAGCACCAAATTTATTCTGCACAAATTGTTTTTATAGAAGCCTGATGTTCTTCAATCTTTTCTTAAATTGAACACTGGTAAGATACAATGTAAACTGCCTTGCAGCTACATTGAATTTGCCATGCTTGCTCTCCACACTTGGAATTAGAATGATGTTTCATTTTATACAAAGGATATTTTAAACAGCTCTGAGTATACCTCCATACTTTTCATAAAGCACATATACTCATTATTTTAATGTTTCTTCAGTCTCCTTTTTAGAAATCAGACAGCAACTTGATTACTCCCTTGGGTCAGGAGAACAACTGATATTTTCAATGAACATTCACCTACAGGTTTTCACAGAGTGTACCTCAAAATCCACAGCTCTGACAGGCTACTCTGTGAACTCATTAAATGATAGTTAAATGAGAGTCCAAGTGTCAATCTTTAAAAGAGAACCCAAATTTAGGGATGTATTTTATCAAATTAAACTATGTTAAATAAGGAAAAATATTCATGGAAATATTTTTGTTTCTAATGTAGTTATCAAGGTGGTGGCATTTTTAGCAGAGTCTGCCAATTGTCATCAATTCCTCCCCTTAAGCACACAATTCAATCAATTCGATGCTGTAGTATGGCCGTGCCGATGAGCTCTTAAGTCTCCTCTATTTATTACAGCAAATGTACCACTGACCTTAATATAACATCTATTAAGGAGAAAATATCAGTAGCATATTTTTAAAGACAAACTCAAGTGCAGAAATTCCAAAGGTCAACATGATATTTTGAAGTGGGTCATTCAAACATATATTAAGTTTTCAAAGGATGTAACTGAAAGCTCTTGATAATTCGATACATTTTAATTCTTCAAATACTATATGTAAGAACAGCTAAAGTTTAGAGAGTTTGTACAGTGATCTGATTTTGCTTGATTCAACTTTTTATGAATCTCCTAAAAGTGTAATACATTTCTCACGTGGTTATATTTTTTTTTGATCAAGTACGTAAGGTTGGAAAGTGAATGAACTGAATGAATACCTCTGAATTCTTTATGTCATAGCCGTCGGAGAAGGAAATGAGCTTTGAAGTCAATTTAATCAGAGGTTATGAGAGCCTGGTATATTTAAGGTTATCTATTAAGCTTTGTGTAGGAGAGAAATATTTAGAACATCCTATCTCTGTTTTCAAGGAGATTACAATCCAGCAGGAGGAATGAGAGACAAATAAATATGAAGCACCTTTCCTTTTACCCCTGACTCTGTAATGGGATTATTCTGCGCCATCTCATGCAATGGCTCTTTGACTGCTGACTCCTGCCAACTCAGGTGGCTACCGCAATGCAGTCTACTCTCTGTAAGACTGAAATATAATAGGAAAGTTCTTTGCTGCACTAAACAAAAATCAGTTTCTTTGTGATTTCTTACCCTTTTTTTTTTGGTTCTAGTCATTTGAATCTTGGAAGAACAATCTACTTCCTCTTTTGCAAACTGATCCTTTAAATATCTGAAGATCCTTCTGTTTCTATTTTGGTCAATTTTCTTCTAGCTAAACTTCTCTAGTTTTCTTTTTTAACTTTATATAATGACATTTTGAGATTCTCCTGCCCCTTCCCTCATATTATCTTATTTGTCTTATGCTGGTTGGGAGAAAAAGTTCATATGATTTGGAGACAGAAATGATTAATATAATAGAGTGATACAGGCCGTTACTGGAGTTGGACAAAACTGAGCACAAGCAGCCACAGTACGTCATCAGGATACAATGCTCAAGGCTCTGTAAGGATTTTTCTTGTGAGTCAAATTTTTTAAAAACTTAGGAAGTCTATCCTGTTACTGCTCACAATCTGGATGTATGGGTGTTGCTGACGCTGAAGAAATTCAAACCACGCTGCAGACACGCGGAGATTGCCCTTTCATTTTCATCTGCAACCACCATCTAAGAATCTGTTTCATTTCCTCACAGTCTGTTTGACACCTTTAGTCAAAAAGCCACCCCATCTGTGATGCCTCATGCCATATTGTTCTGTCTACCAGTGATGCTTCCAATCGGTTCCCAGCCGTGCCATGCCACTGAAGTGGGCTGCAGTGTCTTCAGACAGCTTCTTAGTTCAACCTGCTCTTCAGCTGCTACTTGGATTCCTCACGTTGTATGTTTATTGTGTATCTCCCTTGGAGAGGAGGTCTGTAACCACATTGGCTACTATTTTAGAAAGACTGCTTCAAGAACTTCTTGGCCATTTCAGACTCATTTTGTGCTAATTAAGTTGGCTGGTGACATTAATGGGCTTCAGGGAGCCTATTAGAGCATCAAGGGTATGTCAAAGACCCGGCAGACACCTTGAAGATCAGACACCATTGCACAGATCCACATTTTGGTCTGTCCCTAGGGTCATACATTTTTTTAAATTGATTTATCCTTTTCTTTTTCTTGTCAATTAGCACATCCCTAAAATTTGCTTATAGACCACAAGTTTAGTGATAGGTTTAGATTCTGTAATGTCCACGACAATCTTGTCTTAAAAAGCTATTTTTGTAGTTTCTATTTTGTTTAGTTTTTGAAATAACTGGACCAAAAATAACAACGACAACAAACTCCCACTAAAACTCACAGAACAAAATGCACTAAGACAGGACTGTTTTGGACAAGCTACCCTTTCCTCACCCTTCTTAAAAGCCTTCTCAGACCCCAAGACATTCCTCGCCCTTAGAAATCTTTCCAGATCTCTAGTGGTGAGGATATCGGCATGAGAAGTACAGAGATCGGCTTTCCATGCCAGCTCTGTTGCTCCTCAGTAGTTACTACTGTGGAGATAAGGAACATCACATGTAAAATGGGAGATGCTAATGCCGACTTTAGATTGTTCTAATAGGGATCAAATACAAGCAAAATTTGGAACTGAATGCATTCTGTCCTTGCCATGTACTCCAACACCTATTCATGTTGTACTTCTGCAGTGAGACCCTGTCTCATGCTCCATCAGTCACTATGTATTTGCTTAGTATCTTGACAGCAGGTACTCCGTCTCTTACACTCCTGTGTCCCCAGCCATGAATAATAAATATTTGTAGTGAATTCTCCCATCTGGAAACTAGGGACTTGCCAAAGTCAAGAGTTTTCTGTGTTTGATTTACTTCCCTTGGACACAAAACTAAACTCGGAATCTGTGACTAAACATGATTGGAGAAGAAACTAAATTATGTAATTGCTATTTGCCCCCTCCAACTTGCTGTTCCTTTCCTCCTAGAAGTCTGCAAGTTAACAATAATCTTTAACACGTCTTGACAAATATTTGCCTGGTTTTGTATAAACAGCACTAGCTCTACAGATGATAAATAGGAGTCAGTTAACAAAAATTGTTTACATAATGAAATGAGTTTAGAAAACTCTGGTTCAAATAAGATTAAAAAGGTTTTTGGTTGTAGAATTTGTCAACACTTTTAATCCACTAATATTGTTAAAAGGAAAAAAGGTAGAGTATGATGGTCTTTCTATCACTTTTTTTCTTTGCAGTTGAAATCGAGTGGGGATTATCTCTCAGATGATTAGTATTTTAGAAACTCTGGGAAAGGCTAATCTAATCCAACCTCCCTCCCCTCCCAAAGACTCAGAAAGCCATTTACTTTCACTGGGCTTCAGGAACATATGAAATGACACAGGTGGTACTGGATAAAAATGAGCAGAGGAAGATTCTGTTTTTAATCTACCCACTATTTATCTACCCACAAAACGCTCTGGCTTTTTAAGTCAATTAATATCCAGACCTTCCTAGTATCTATAGTTGCTTGTTACCTCTACCCTCCCAAATTCATTTAATCTAACCTGATATTAGAAAAAAAGTTAAAAATTTTTTGGTTAGTGTTACGTGTCTGAATCTGGATGTTTGCAGGGTAAATATGCTGTAATGGGTTGAATTCACATATTTTAGGCCTAACTCCAGGTCCTCAGACTGTGAATTTACTTGACAATCATTTCAGAGTCAATTAATACAGTTAAGATAAGGTATCAGTGGAACAGGGCGTGCCCCACAATCCAGTCTGAGTGGTGTCATATAACAAAGGAAGACCTGGGGAAAGAGGAAAGCAGGAAAACAGGGGGAATGCGTGTGAGGGGGAGGCAGGCAGCAGGGTGATGCTGCTGCCAGCCAAGAAACACCAATATCTCCAGCGACCTCGCAGACACTCAGAGAGAGGGCTGAGACAGGTTCCCCCCTCAGCTCTTAGAAGGATCCAGCCCTCCCCAAACCTTCATCTCAGACCCGCAGCCTCCAGAACTGTGAGGAAATAAATTTCCATTGTTTAATCCACTCTGCCTGCAGTACTTGGTTACAGCAACCCCAGCAAATTGTAATAATACATGATCCTAACATTTCTGGGAGGAAATATGGCCACTTCTCTGGCCTGCACAGCCCCACTGCAGTACCTTCTTGATTGGCTTCTCCTACTTGGTTTCTGTCTCGTATTTCTGCCAAAAGTCCAAAGAAGCAAGACGTATTCTCTGTGTCCCTACATCTGCTTTTGGTCTTAACTGCTCATTTCCTTCCTGTGAAACATCACAGAAGTTAGCATAGAACTGACACATGTGCGTAACCATCTCACTAACCTCTGGGTTGTTAGTTGACTAGATTATCTAGTGTAACATATTACACACTCACAGGACAATTAAGGCTATGATAAGAAGTAAATATTTGTATGGCTAATATGTAGCACACTAAGTAGATAATAATGTACCTACAAACAGGCACATAAAATTAATATGGAAGAATAAATGTTTTGTTTTTGAAATATAATTAGCCCTAGGCACTTATAAGACTCCTTTCATTATATAGTCAATCACTACAAATACCATTAATTTTAGGGGCATTATCATTACCTTATTTATATAATCTTTTTATTCTCTCTCTTCCCTCTTTTAATAAGGAAAAGATCTCACTGAATTACCCAAGCTAGAGTGCAGTGGAGTAGTCATAGCTCATTGGGGTCTTGATCTCCTATTCTCAAGCAATCTTTTACCTGCCTCTGTCTCCTGAGTAGCTACAAGTACAGACCACTGTGCATTGATAATTTATTTTTATAGAGTTGGGGTCTCGCTATGTTACCCAGGAAGTTCACAAACTCCTGGGCTCAAGCAATTCTCCCAGCTCAGACTCTCAAAGTGCTGGGATTACATGAATGATCCATCACGTCTGGCCTTTATCCTCTTTTGATAGACCATGGTTCTCTCTTCATTGGATAGACTTTCAGCTTATAAATTAAAAAGAAAACAGAAGAAACAGTGGCATGGATTTTTTGAAGTCAGATCTCAATGAATTATTCATATTTAATCTTATAGCTGCTCTCTGTAGGAGCTATGAGTTCACACAAAGAAGATGTGTTTCTGGAAGGGCATGAACCATCATGAGTTATTTGAGGATTGTCCTTATGAGAATCTAAGAAAAGCTATGGATTCTATTCCTTAGAAAAATAAAAATTATGTTATTTCTATATAATTGCAAGTGTTCACAAGAACTATAAAGTCTGTATCTAAACTCTCTAGAATTCCAATGACTCTGTGTTAAGTATCTCAAAAGAGGCATTTCCCATTTTCATTTGTATACATCTCAGGGAAATCGATATCCTGAATAGACCTGTTTCAAGCACTGAGATCAAAGAAGCAATAAAAAAATCTTTCACCAAAAATTGCCCTGGTCTGGGTGGCTTCACACCAGAATTCTATGAAATCTTCAAAGAAGAGCTTATACCTATACTAAAGAAATTATTCCCAAAAAATGAGGAGAAAGGAAGCTTAACCATCATGTTCTATGAAGAAAACATCACCTTGATACCAAAACCAGGAAAAGACCCAACTAAAAAGAAGAAAACTTCAGACCAATTTCACTAATGAATAGAGACATAAAAATTCTCAGTAAAATTATAGCCAATAGACTACAGCTTCCCATTAAAAAAGTCATACATCATAATCAAGTAGGTTTCATTCCAGGGATGTAGGCTGGTTTAACACATGCAAATCCATAAACATAATTCACTATATCAACAGAGGCAAAAACAAAGACCATATGATCTTCTCAATAGATGCAGAAAAAGCATTCAATAAAATTTAATATCCTTTTTTAATTAAAACCCTGAATAATATAGGCATAGGTGGCACATTTCTTAAACTAATTGAAGCCATCTATGACAAACCCATAGCTAATATTTTACTGAATGGAGTCAAACTGAAAGCTTTTCCACTTAGAACTATAATCAGACAAGGTTGTCCTCTATCACACTATTCAACATAGTGCTGGAAGTTCTAGCCAATATAAAAAGGCAAGAAAAGGAAATAAAGGGCATCCAAATAGAAGCAAAGGAAGTCAAACTTTCCCTCTTTGCTGTCAATCTGATCTTATATTCAGAGAACCCCAAAGACTCAACCTCAAAGCTCCTGGAAGTCATCAAAAAATACAGTAATGTCTCAGGATATAAAATTAATGTACATAAGTCAATAGACTTTGTATATGCCAATAATAGCCAGGATGAGAAACTAATTAAGGACACAATGCCCTTCTCAGTAGCTTCAAAGAAAATGAAATACCTAGGAATATACCTAACAAAAGAGTTGAAGGATCTCTGTAAAGAAAATTATGAAACTCTAACAAAAGAAATAGCAGAAGATATTAACAAATGGAAGGACATACCATGCTCATGGCTGGGAATAAATTGTTAAAATATCTGTACTTCCCAAAGCAATCTACAGATTCAATGCCATCCCCAGTAAAATACCAACATCATAATTTAAGACTTGATAAATAATTCTTCATTTTGTAGGGAACCAGAAAAAAACCTGTCTAACTAAGGCAATACTTAGCAATAAAAAGGGAAAAGGATGTTTTCCACCAAGGAAAGAACAATTATCAAGGAATTGAACTGATAAGGTTTGACTCTCACTTGTGTGGGTATGTATTATATCATCTGCTGTCTTCGTACTAGAATTGAGTACATTGGATTATTCCTTCTTCTTTCTTGTGATACTTTACTAAGAGGAATGTGTTCCAGCTTTATCCAGGTTAGTTCAAAATATGTAAAAACTCAAATCAATTCAAGGCTGGGGTGGGGGAATAAGGGAGGAGGTGAGGGGAGGAGACAGGGGGATGAGGATTACGGTGTATGGCACATCTCTTGGGGGGCAGGACACAATTATAAGAGGGACTTTACATAACAAATGCAAACAGTGTAACCTGATTCTTTGTATCCCCAACGAACCCGAAACAATTAAAAATTTAAAAAATGATTTGCATCTCAAAAAAAAGATTAGAAAAGATATGTATTCAGATTCTGTAGTGGACATTTGCCAAGAAAAAGTGTCACATTTCTCAGGATGGATCTTGACAAAAGAAACAAACGTGCTTAATGAGTACAGTGAGTGGATTTGCTTACACACTGCTTCCTACTTGAATCTCTGAAATGGCTTCTATCCGGTGGATCCACCTATCCAGCATCCCCTGCTCAATCTTCCAATAATAACACCCTGTCTTTCTCTTTGAGGACTCAATGTTCTGTAAATCAATTCAATTGGTTCAGGTATGACTGGATCCACCACAGTTCCATAGTTTGGACATAACTGAACGCTGACTCATCAGTGTATTCTATTTCCTGCCTACAGTGATTGTTTCAAGGAGCCAATATGTGGACTTGATGTCCAACTCTTAAGAAAAAGAAACCCTTTCAGGGTAAGTAGGCTGGTAGTGTTTAGTCATGGAGCTGCTGGTGGTCTTTGTGCCACCAGGAGGGGAAAAAAAGCATGTCTCATGGTAAGGCCAACAGAGAATAAAGAAGATCCAGGGATTGAGACTCAGTCCTGAAGGTGAAATGCCCCACTGTTCATGAGAGCTTCTCTTTGCCTTTTTCTGAACCACTCTACACCTTCCACAGGAGGTGGAGCTACAACCTAGATGCCGCCTATGCACATTTCACAGTAGGGTTTGTGTTCCTGCAAGAATCTGATGTCACCCACTGATCTGACAGGAAGTGGAGCTCAGGTGTTGAGGTGAGTGTGGGGAGCAGCTGTAAATACAGATGATGGTTTGCTCCCTTGCCAGCTGCTCACCTCTTGCTGTGCAGCCTGGTTCTAACAGCCCATGGACCAATCCACTGCCTGGGGGTTGAGTACCTCAGACTTAGAGTGTCTCTCTGGCTTTCAGATGGTACAGGGCACTGAGAAGCACCAGCAGAGTAAGATGAGGCGTTTGATCCTCTGGATTCCCCTGCAGGGCCATCTCAGGCTGGCTCTGTCAAGGCTCTTCTTCCTTCTCCCATACCATTGGGTTTATGGGTGGTAACAGCTCTTCCTCCAACCTTGGGTTCATTTTTATTCACTACTGCTATTTCTTCATACTGGTCCTTGTGTAAATAAACTGTTCTTGTTTGTCTAATACGAATGTGCGGGTTGTTTCTTGTTGAGATGACCAATGATATACCAGCCTTGCTTGAAATTGGCTGAAGCTAGACATATGGGAATATAAAATTCCGTGTTTTTTTTATTTGTTTGTTTTGTTTTTTTTGCTTAATCCATTTTCAGAAGTGTTTCTATCACTTGCAAACGGAAAGAGTCTTAACTAATACAATCTCTCTTAACCCCTTTGGGCCACCTTGTGTATTCTACTAGGAAAATAATTGCTTTAGAAACATGGACAGACACATTGTGGGAGTTAAAACTCACTTAGGGTGGAATGTTATTCTCAAACCAATCCATCATGTCACTCATGATCTATTAATCCTTGTCCTGTAGAATTAAGGCAACCCTGCTGCCCATGTTAAAAAATATGACCTTTACTGCCTACATTTCAACCAAATTTTTATGCACACAAGTTTTATCACATAAAAGTAGTATGAATCAGACCAAAACATACTTCTTCCAATTAAAAGGTGTGAAAAGAGCAAAGAGAAATGGCCTTTTATATTTACTCAACTCAGCAGCTGAGCAGTTCATTAGTAAATCCTGAAATGCACGTAGGTCATAAGCTCCAGGAACGTGAAGACTGTTTTATAAAGCAATCTCAGAAAGGCAACCTTTAAGTCAAAAGTACTATTCCCTGGTGAGGTTTATTAATTGAATCATTTGTTTACAAAAGGTGAATGTGGCTCTAAGTGACAGTACTGTTTGCACAGTGGCACTAATATTAGGAAAGCTTATGTGTAATGCATTAGTAATGCAGAAAAAGATGCTGCCTGAGTCAGGAGTATTTGTTTAACACATTGAAATCCAGTAATTTCAGCAACTCTCTGCATATGAATTGAGTTAGCTTATTAAAGTTAAAAATAGTCTTTAAACATATTTCTAATAAGTATCATGAAGTCAGGATATTCACCACCTTCTCCAGACTGGACAGAGACTTAATGTGAGGTCTTGGTTGAATGATGGAAAAGGTTTTGTAAAAAAGTGGTGGTAAGCGGATGTTCAAATCACACTTTTTACTTCATTACTATTCTTCAACCGAGGTTAAATTTTACAACATGGGATTTCTAGAAAGAGCACTTAATTTAACAATTGTTGTCAGCATTTTTTTAATTTAAAGCATACTTCCTTTCAAAGGATTTTGTAGGAGAAATAAATATACTGACTAAAGTTATACCATTTTTTAAAAAAAAATTTTGCCTCAAAATAACTCACTGATGGGCTTTAATTATGATCTGGAATAAACCAATTCGAAGGACTTATGCATGTTGGTTATTTAACTCCGGTAAAATGTGGAACTGTTTTTTTCTATGTATAGACAGTTAGGTACCCATAAAAGACATTTTATCTTCAATTAGTATAGAGATGTAGTTGAGACACAGCTTCTTGCCCTTAGAATGCCTTTGCCAGACCTTGCAGGTAGGTGTGATGGTGTGACTCATACAGGTTGGACCGTGAGGAGTGCACTGTTCTGTGCTCAGAGGAGTGGGCCTGCCTCCTCCAGGTTATTTCTTCTTGTTAGATAGCCAGATGCAGATGGCAGCAAGGTCCAGAGACTCAAAAGAAAAAGAGCCTAGGTTGCTGCCTGAATTAGCAGAGCAGGAAACTGTCCAACAGTTACGTGGACAGTTTCCTGCTCTTTGTTACCTCTTCCTCAGGCAGTTACATGAATAAGATATAAAATTTTTATTGCATTCAAGACATATGCATTTGGCCTGTACATTTTTAAATACACATCCAGCCTTCTTTAATTAATACATTATAGCTTTTAAGCCAGGTAACCACAGGCTGTCTACATATGACCCCACTTAGTAGATAAAACTCCAACATATAATAGGGCAAATTAGGCTTGCTGAACTAGACCCAGACATTGTTACTGAAGAAAATATATCTCTTACCTATTCCTCTTGTATGTTTTAATGATATTTATATATTAGATTTGTTTGGAAATGAAAGGAAAGGAGAGAGCTTTGGCTTAAAGAAGGAGCCAAGAGGAGAATAAAGAGAATGGTAATAGGTCTGTTCTTTAGGTACAACGGTTGAATATGGATGCTTATAAATGCAGAAGAGAGGACCAGAAACCAACAGAACTGCCAGAAACTTGACAAGACAATGGGCTCAGGTAGTTCTGTTTGGGGCCCAAGAGACAAGAGTTGAAAAGAGCATTAATCACCCTTCCCTTCTCCAGAATTTAACATTAACAGAGGGCAGATTTGGAAACACCTGGATACAGGGCGTTTGCGATTCTCAAAGTGACACCACCAGTTTCGGTGATTAGGCTGAAAAAAGTTTCTCTAAGACACAATTATAATGGCTGCTAATATCTAGTAATTGTTTGTCTGATGTCGGACCCTGTTGTAAAGGTTTTAGAGATATAGATTGAGTATCCGCAGTCTGAAAATCTGAAACCTAAAGTCTGAAATTTCAGATTTTCCAACATCTGAAATTTTCTGAGTGCCCACATGATGCTCATGGGAAATGTTCACTGAAGTAGTTCCGATTATGATTTTAAAATTAGGGATGCTGAGCCAGTAAGTATAATACAAATATTCCCAAATCAGAAAAAAATCTTAAAATCTGAAACACTTCCTGTCTCAAGCATTTCAGATAAAGGACACTGAATCTGTGTCTCATTTATTCCTCATAACATTATTATGAAGTGGTAATTACTAGGCAAAAGAGAGGGAGCATTAATTCTGTTTCATAATCAGGAAATTGACACATACAAGTTTTTTTTTAACAGTTTTTATGTAAGTAATTTGCCCAGTGTCACGTAGCTAGTAAGTGGCAAAACTATAAGTCAAACTGAGACAGTCTGAATTCAGAGCCTGAGCTTGTAATTGCTATGCTATGCATCCTCCTTCCCCAATCCATAGAGAGTGAGTTTCCCAGAAGAGAGGAAGCCTGTTACTAAAATAATCACCCCAGTCATGAGATCCTTCTAGAAATAATCAAGAACACTTGGAGTTTCAGCTAGGTAGAGGCTTCAAATCCTAATGTGGGCAAAACATAAACACCACCCCCTTCAGGAGTCATGGTCCAGTGAGTATTTCATTAGCTCATCAGTTCCTTTCTAGGTCATGGTCAATAGGAATATGCCACAGGTAGGTAAATGACATAGGTTTAAATGCCTGATATTTAACTGTCACAGATGAAATTAGTATAGTTGAAGCAGGATATCATTTTCCGTATTAAATACATAAAAAGCAAACTGGGACACTTACGTTTAACAGTTGAAAAAGGAAGGAAAAAGAAGAAAACTATATCTTAGGACAGCGAAAGAATAATGAATTTTTGCAGTGACCAGTGCTGTTACTCATTTAACTGTTCCTTTGGGTTAAGGGTGACTTCCTCCATGAATGTCTTATTTATGTGATCATAAATGACTAATGGGACCGATCTGAACACATATTTCCCAGGGGAATGGGTGGATTTTTGTGGTTATTTTCACATGTTGTTTCTATTGCTTGTATTTTTTTCTCCTTGCAGTTGAAGAATTGGAAAAAAAATACTGCATTTCTTGCTGTGATTTTTTTTCTTTTTCTTTTTCAATATTAGAAAGAATAAGTCCTGGGTGTATTGAGTGCTGGGCTTCTAATTTGAACTTCCTAAGTGACTGTGCTGGTGGGGCTCAGAGCATCAAACCACCACGTGGTTCTACTACCATATTTACTTTGGGTGATTGGCCACCTGCGTTTTATATCCCAGCTCCCAAATTTTATCTATGACTTCTTAGTAATACCACACAACTTCTAAGACTAATTACCCTTTCTCCAAATTTCTACAAAGACAAATACTGTTTGTTTTATTTTCTGCCTCTTTTCTCCTACATGAATATAAACTCCATTATGGAAGTGACCTTTTGTTCATTGCTATATTTCTGCCACCCCAAAAAGTGTCTGACGTTTTGTAAAAACTCTAATATATCTTTGAATAAATAAATTAATGATTATATTAGTAATAAAATACCCCAAACCAACATGAACTTCAGTGTCCCTATCTTGACTACGTTAAGAGTCATGATGAATCAAACACTTCCAAAATTATCAACATTCTTCAATCATATGATTATTCATTCAACAAAATATTATCTATTACCTACGTGTGTTAAGACTTTTACAAGCACTGAAGGTAAAGTAGTGAACAAAACAGTCAAACCTATGCCGTGAAATATATGTTCTGGCAGGGAAAACAGACAATAAGTAAACAATATATACTTTAATGCTTGGTAGTGACAAGAACTATGAAGAAAAATGAAGCAGAAGGGTTTGCAGAGTCCCCAGTGGTGCTATTTGGGAAGATTGGTGAGAGAAGAACTTTGTGAGGAAGGAACGCTTGAGTGGAGCCCTGAATGGCATGCAGACTGAGCCCAGAGTGTCTGGGGGAGATTTGAGAGATGAAAACTGTGGGCCATGCCAGATGGACAGTGAGGTTGGCATATTGGGGCAAATGGAGCCAGTGTGATGGGAACTGAGGTCCAGGAGGGATGAAGGAGGGTGGCAGTCATGCAATTGGAGAAATAGCCAGGGGAAGATTTTCTGAGGACCTTAGAAACCAATTTTAGTGTTCTTGAAAGCCATTGGAGATTTTTCAGCAGGGAAGCCACCAGATCATGCATTTTAGAGAAAAGAATCACTTTGGCTGTGTGTAAGCAAACAGATTGAAAGAGGGCAAGCACAGAAGCTGGAGAAGCACAAAGCTTACAGGGATAATTAGTCATAGTAGTCATGGGATATTACTAAGAGCTCCTTGGTAAAGTTTGGGAGCTGGGATATGAAACTCAGGTGGCTAATCACCTTGGTAAATACGGGAGTAGAATCTCATGGTGATTTGATGCTCTAAGCCCCACCAGAAGGCACTTAGGAAGTTGAAATTAGAAGTCTTGCACGCAAGATCCCCAGCACTTATTCCTCCTAATATTAAAAAAAAAGGAAAAAAAATCTAAATGCTTTGATTAAATCATACTATTTTAGAAAGAGGGGAAAAGGAGGAAAAAGAAAAAGAAAAAAGGAGAATAGAGTCCCGGAATTCTGCAGAAGAGAAGACCCTATAGAAAAGACAGAGTGTGCTCAGAGACCTGAAGGAGGTAAGAGAAGGGGCTGAGAGCAGAGAGCAGAGTGAACAGCTTTCCAGGCTCAAGGAAACAAAAAGAAAAAGTCCAGAGGCAGGAATAAGGAGACCTGGAAAGGCCAGAATGCAGTGACCAGAGGAGAGGGTGGCAGATGATTCAGAGAGAAGGTGGCCTGGGCCATGTGGGGTTGAGTAGGTCTTGACAAAGACGTTGGCCTACACTGGGAGTGAGAAGAGAGGCAGCAGAAGGGGAGAGTGGCGCAGAGGAGTGACTGCAATCCCGTTGAGAACTGCTATAAGGGAGTTAGGAAGTTATCATTAGGAATTTAGGGAGCACTTCTGTAATCCAGGCAGAGGTGACAGTAGCGTGGGCCAGGGCAACAGTGGCGGCGGAGGTAAAGAAGGTCAGCTGCTGGATAGAATCGAGGGCTGTGCTTTCCTCTGCCATAGGGCTGTGTGGGTCTGGGAACCCAGTCTGGGTAAAGACTTGTTTGCAGCTCTTTGCAGACTCCTTTATCCCAAGGACTCTGCTACCATCGTCAGAGTTTTTCACTTGCAGAGTATTTCTGTGGAAATAAGTAACATTAAATACTTAACTACTGTCCTTCAGGATCACATATTCCAGTTGGAAACCTGTAATGAATCCCTCTATTATGCTTTTTTTCTAAAGAATTTCAGTCAATTTATATAGGTGAATTCATTTGATCAAAAAGATGCTGTCTGGGTTTACATTCCCAATTCTCACCCCTACCTCTATTTCAGACAAAACAGTGCAGCTAATAGCTGTGTGGACTCTGTCATAAGGTTCAGAAAGAAGATGGAAGTTCAGTGATCATTTCTATTTAAAAAAAGAAAACTTTCCTTGAAACATCACAATTATCAAGCATTTACTATGCATTAGATTTAGTGATTTTTATTTTAATGACTTTATAGAGATACTTAATCTCACAGAGCTAGAATACTAATTACTGTACTGTTGTTGCAATAGAAAAAAACAGCAAATTACTCAAATTTTAATTATGATATTCAGTTTTAAGCAAGTGTATAATAATTGACTTGGTGTGCAATAATTGATTTGTCATTTAAGCAGTAATTTTTTATGCAAATAGACTACTTTATATGTGTGAACCAGTTATTATAAAATTAATTACTGAATATAATATCTTGCAAAATTGACTACCAAGAATTCTTCTAACTGGCTTATCCATTCATGAGAAATCTGAGTTTTTATGTACAGTGATGAGCTTTATAACCAAAAGAAATTAAACCACATTCTACATGCCTGCTAAATGTGCCTTTCATTGTAATTATCCTTTTGAAGTGCATTATAAACACTTTTCCTGAGGCTCTCCATTAATGAATTTTCACATTAGCCCTAAAAGCTAGTTAAGCACTTTAAATCTTCACGTTTTAGAGATGTGGACATTTATTCTGTGGCTGAATATTAAATATTAGGACAATAATTATTGTGTAGCATTGCCAACTATGTGTACTGGTCTGGGCTCCCTTGTAAGGGGGCCAGATCCTTTCTGTACGTCTTTCTCTGGCAGATAGAGAAAACAAAGAGGCAACTGAAGATAGATTCTAAGGGATGGATTCAAAGGGGGACAAGAATCTAGAAGACCCATAAACATTCCCACATATCTACATAGGTCATGGCTTCACAAGGGAATAATAGCACAGTCCGGAGAGGACTATAGAAACTTCAGTGAACTTTTCTGCACATTCCCTGGAAACTCCTCAGATCTTTCAGTCAACTTAGATTGACTATTTGACCTAAGCATTATGACATCATTTTCTCTCAATTTCCATGTTTGGCCCAAATCTGGCTGCTGGGGAAGCTTAGAAGTCACTGCTTTTAAGACAATTTTTAAAAGAAAAAGTGGCTCAGAATTGAGGATATAGAAGCTAATTAATCACTATATATATATATATATATATATATATATATTTGGCTTTAAGAGGTATTGACCTGGCCAGTACTACCAAGAAGTTTGTAGTTGATTTAACATTTCCTAGTTAGCAGGAATTTCAAGAGGAAGGAATTTGGGTTGTTTATTTAGCAGTGTGTTTTCAGCATCTAGAATAGTGTCTGGCATTCAGTAAGCACTCAATAAATATTTGCTGAACAAGCAAGTGATTACAACACATTATCTCCTTTTATTTTAATTAAGGACTAAAGATGCAGAGTTAATATTATAAGAGTGAGAAAGCTGGCATTGAGTATGCCATTTTCATGTTGACACTAAAAATGTACTGTACATCGTAATAAAGGTAGTTACAATTGACTTCATTCTCAATGCTTTTTAAGGTTACTCACAAAAGCATCTTTAAAAGTTACTAAATTATAGGGCCAGATAGGTGACTCACACCTGGAATTCTAGTGCTCTGGAAGACCGAGGTGGGAGGATCAATTGAGCTCAAAAGTTGCAGACCAAAGTGAGCAAGAGTGAGATTCTGTCTCTACTCAAAATAGAAAAACTAGTCAGCTGTGGTAGCACATACCTGTGGTCCTAGCTATTTGGGAGGCTGAAGTAAGAGAATCATTTGAGCCCAAAACTTTGAGCTTTCTGTGAGTACTCTACGTACCCCCCCCCAAAAAAATTATTAAATTATGGTTAGCACAAGCTTAAGGATTTCTTTCTAAAAGAAGTTACATTGAAGATAGTCAAGAATTCTGGTAGATAGTAAGATAAAAATGATTTGGATGAAATCAAAAGTAAGATAAAAAGTTTCAGCTCTATCATTTAGTGGCTTTTCTCAGTGTCTCTGTCCTTGGCCTATCCCATCTATCAACCTTGCACACTGCCTTCAAAGAGCAGATTTCTTAGCACCTGTCAACTGGCTTCCACTCAGGTCAATTGATCCTCTCAACATCCTTACTTGTAAAATGGGCTTAGCAATGCCCCAGAGTTACTTAATCATTGATCATGTAAACAAACAGATTTGTATATATATGGTTACATACAATTAGCACTGAATAAATACTAATTATTATTGCTAGTAATTTTATTAATAAGCATGACCTATGGTCCTATTAGACCTTTAGGAATGAAGTAATTTCTCTTCTGTAATTTTGACTATTAAATACAGATTATAGAAAACATCACATTACTGATGCTCTCCACATTATCAACATTCTAAACACACAAAAAGTTTGGAAAAAGCATTCGAGAAAAACAATCTGAAATTCAATGAAAGTGATTGGTTTCCTCCAAATATGCTAATTATAGGCTAACAACCTCCTAGTTGTAGAATTTAAATACATTTTGGAGTAATTTTCCAGTAATAGTTATGGATTTTTTTCTCATGTGTTTTTCTTTAACTTATATAGAATAAGAAATACACATCCATGTAGTCACTAGTACTGATCTTTCTTTAGATATTATTGACATTACCCTTCTGTGACCTCTGTCTAAAAACTATGAAATGTAAAATTATAGCTTTCCTCCTATGAAAATGTGGTATCTTACAAGGAAAATTGTGAAACAGGAAAAAATTTAGACTTGAGAAATCTTCTTATTTCCATATGAGCCCCTTCTGGTATTCTTCACTGAAAACTAAACTTCATTTTCCCCACGGTTTCTGGTTCCTATACTATTATCAGTTATTCCCTCAGGAGTGTTAACTGATAATCACTAAAGATATTCATCTCCATAGAAGGGTTCAAATGTGACAGGGTACCTGAATGCTTTTTAAAAAAAAAAAAACTAAAATAAATAAATCTTGAACTGTGTGGTTATAGGCCTCTCACAAGTAGTAGGAAATATCATAAGATTGTAGGAAGGGTGTTTCTGATGTACTCTTAAATGTCCCCTGTAGTTAGCTTTTGAATACTAATTAGCATGGTATTATATTTTATCATCTTAAAATATTTTGACATAACTTATTTCATACAATTTTCACACCAACCCAGGGTACTAATTAGGGAAATATTCTCATCTAGCAAATGGAAAGTTTAAAATATAATGAACTAAAACTGTATTCCAAAATTTACTTATTGTTTGTATCTACAAAGGCCAAAAGTGTTGTTCTACATGTTCTTTTAATCATACTTGACTCTTTCTATCACAGCTGTGGATCACCATCAAAATATTGCCTCTTCCTGAATTTTCTCTTTGCCTTCACCAACACCCTCATCTACGTCACCACAATTCATCCAAATTGTGCACTATTCTCTCAACTGCCCTCCTGCTTCTGTGTTATTCCTTATTGTCAACAGAACTGGTCACATGATCCTTCAAAAAGGTAAGTTAAGTAAGGCCATTTCACTGAATCACTCAACAGCCTCCAATGACTTCTCATTTGACTCAGAATAAAGGCAATACTCAATGTTCGTATGATGATATTCAGGTCCCAGGCTGTTCTATATGGTTGACAGGCTCTGCACTTCATATGCATGCACCAGGCTGAAGCAGTTAAAAGAGGCTGAAATCTGTGTCTTGGTGTGTTACTAACACACACTCTTTTCTAAGTCTCACAGAGTTATCATATGGGCATGTAGAAGCCCCTCACTCAGCCACCTATAATCTCTCAGACCTTATCTCCCATCACTGATGTCCACCTCCAGCCCATACAATATCCATCATTCTGGCTCAGTAACATGAAACTACCTGATGTTGCCTGAACATACCAACACTCAGGCATCACATGTGCAGTGCCCTCCGATTACATGCATGTAGGGGAAGGATGTGGTGGAAATGTTTATGATTTTATAAAGGTTGACACTTCCTAAGACCCATATGCAAAGTATACCAATGTTCAGCAGGGAGTAAAGAGCCTACAGAAAGAATTTCTAGAGGAAACGATAGCTATTGGTAGACTAAGGAAGCCTCCATGCAGATCCAGTGATAGGGAAAGGCAATAACGCCACTGAAATAAAATGATCTTTAAGTTTATAACAAGGGTTGGTTCCACTATAACCTTCAAGACTCAGCCAATATGGCATGATGTGGTATTTGGAGGAAAAAAATGACTGAGCATATGAGTATAATCAAAGCAACTAATAATCTCTGGTGTCCCATAACACACTATGATGATCCTTGCAAGACTTGAGTCAGCAAGAGGATTACTGCAGAATGTGAAAAATTCGTAGAGCTGTGCAAGAATCAACTTCAACAGCATTACCATGTGGCAGCATTATGCAATCACAGTAGCAGGCTAATTAAATTTGCCACATGTGGCTATTGAAAGTAACCAGGGATTGGAAATAAGAATGGACTCCTTTATACTAAAAAAAGAGCAAAGCACTTCCATGAAAGACTTGCAAAAACTTATGCCTGGACCTTATTGACCAGTTCTACTAAGAACTTTGCTATTTAGAGCATTGTTTAAGAACTTCTTTGGTTCCTAAGAAGGTAGAATATTGTATAGACTCTCAAGGTTCTCTTTGAGAACCGCTGCTCTAGACTCTCCAAAATACCTGCTGGACATAAGACGATGTTAAGAACAGTTTAGAAGGATGCTTGTAATTGGGCCACAGATTCTCCTATCTAGAGAATTGTACAGTACAAAAGGAAAAGGAGATTATTTCTGAATAATCTATTCAGATCTTCAACCTGAAGCAATGGAATTGGAAATAGAAAACACTACATGTGCGGTATGTTCCGCTACTGCCACACAAGAACAACAGCCAGGAATTCTGTTGAAATGGTACAGCAAGGGACATTTTTATTGACTCACTTCCAATATCTAAGTCAGCAGTTTTAAACCTGTGGGTCGTGACCTTTTTGGGGGTCCAACGACCTTTTCACAGGGGTCGCCTAAAACCATCCTGCATATCAGATATTTACATTATAATTCGTAACAGTAGCAAAATTACAGTTATGAAGTAGCAACAAAAATAATTTTATGGTTGGGGATCACCACAACATGAGGAACTGTGTTAAAGGGTCATGGCAGTAGGAAGGTTGAGAACCACTGATCTAAGTACATGCTGGAAATAAAGCTTATGAGAAGAAAAGAGATGTGAAGTAATATTCTAAAGCCAGCTTTGTAATTATAGAAGACCAACATTATTTGGGGGAAAAAAAGAGAAGATGTATTGACTAACCAAAGAAATGTTCTGTGCATTTATACTTTGCTGTTGGCATCTCGTTAATTTACTCTGCAGGAGCCAAAGCATAAAAACAGGCCCAAACCCCCGGAACACCCCCATTCTCATCATAGAATAGAACACTGTTAGTATAGAAGGACTAGGGCTTTAATGTGACGTATAGAGATGAACATAGGGACAAAGTTTCAGTACTAATGAGACTCATGTCCACAGCTTCCATAGTACCCCTCTCCATCATCCAGAATCCTAGCAGACAATATAGAAATTCTGTTTCCAAAATGTTAACCTCGATTTTAAGGGAAAATTTTATGAATTTCAGATAAAGACATGACAAAAACAAAGGGTTTCTACTTATATGTACTCTTTTGACACAAATGGGAAACTCAGTAGGACTGAAACTAAAAAAAATAACTAAGAGAAAAAAACTCAGTGTGTTGGGAAACTCAGTAGGACTGAAACTAAAAAAAAAATAACTAAGAGAAAAAAACTCAGTGTGTTATCTGTGGAAAAATTCTGTAACTACGAAGCCAAAAGATTATGATAAGCAAAAGACAGTCAAAATGCACACTTGTAAAAGAACTTTCCACCACACATTGGAAAATATTTCAAATTCATTGCTTTAGAAAAAAGTAATTAATACTGGAAAAAAGCAAACATAAAGAAAAAAATAATGAAATATCACAAATGATGGAAAAACCAGACAAAGAAATAAGAGCAAGTGGTGAGAAAATGTCGGTTAGGAAAATAATAATGGAGACTCAGGTCAGAAGTATAACTGGTGTGCCTAATGAAGAGAAAGGAAAATAATAAAAATAAATACATTAAAAAATGTTAACAGAACAGAAATTTTGTGAAATTCAGGTATTCTTGGGTGGGTCTTCTGACATACTCTATCCCCCAAATAATTTCTGTTGAAGCCATCCAAAGACCACCAGAGAATATCTATTGATCATAAAAGACTAAATGTCGTAATTTGCTGAGCAAGGGAGAGCACCACCTTGACAGAGTCCCAAGTGTAAAAGGTTAGGAAAAGATTTTCACAGGGTTTTGGAGGCTGGGATTAGTCATAAGATAATTTTAGAGTAGAAAGTAGTAAGTGAAATCTGAGCAAAGAATGGCCAAAATTTGTGAACTAGGCAAGTTGCAGGGTGGTCAGTTGTCTTATCTTCAGAATGTATGAGGTTAATTGCTAAGTCGTGGAAGAAGCCCAAGTGCCCACTGACCCACGAATGGATTAATAAACTGTGGTACATGTATACCATGGAATACTATGCAACCTTAAAGAAAGATGGAGACTTTACCTCTTTCACGTTTACATGGATGGAGCTGGAACATATTCTTCTTAGCAAAGTATCTCAAGAATGGATGAAAAAGTATCCAATGTACTCATCCCTACTATGAACCTAATCTATAGCTTTCATATGAAGGCTAAAACCCAGTTATAGCACAAGAAATGGGGAAGGGGGCAAGGGAGGGGAGGGGAGTGGGAAGGATAGGTGGAGGGAGAGTGATTGGTAGGATCACATGGTGCACCTTAGAAGGGTACAAGTGAAAATTACTAAATGCAGAATATAAATGTCTTCATATAGTGATTGAAAGGCCATGAAGGCTATGCTAAATAGTTCAATGAAAATATTTCAGAATGTATATGAAGTCAGCACATTGTACCCCATGATTGCACCACTGTATACAATTTAAAGAAAAAAAAAGAATGTATGAGTTGTGTGCACTCTTACTACTGGTTCAATTTGAGGTCTTCTCTTGTAGCCTATAAGGCTGAATGAGGTGGTAACAAAACCTTAAAGCATAGTTTTGGTTGCAAATTAATGTTTGGTTCATTTCATCTGTCTTGAGTATCACAGCATTTGTTATTACATACTTCTTTATAAGAAAAATGTCTACATTAAGGTATAACTTGATGACTTTTAAAAAAATATTTTACTAAAGAAAGGAGTTTATAAATATCTGTAAAAAAGAAATATGTCATCTATAAAGGGGAAACATATAATGACCTTGGTATATTACATGTTGATATACGTAGAGCAGCATGTAATTATTTGGAAGGAAAAAAAGTATGATTCCATAACTTCTATACACAGTCAAGTTGTCATTCATGACATTAAGTTTGTGAGTCAAAACAACAAAAAGATACTTTAAATCTACAATTTTTTATAAACCACATAACTCAGGCATGCTTCCTAAAAATGGTTGTGTATCATGTTCCTGTTGCAACCCCTATGGCCCTGGTCTCCATCACCGCAGGAAGGAACCAGGCGTGACACGGATTAGAAGTACAAGCTTGTGAGAGGTGGGCTAACCTTAGTTGAAGGATAGCCTCGAGCCCCCTCTGCAACAGCTATTTATTAAGGTTATATACAAAAGGTGTAGAGAGTTAAGGTAATGGACATACACAACAGGTGTAGAGAGTTCAGGCAATTACATATGAGGGCTGCCTGCCTAAGGATTGCCATATGCTCTCCTCACTGTTCTTTCCCCACAACCCTCATGAAGAACTACTAAGCATCAATGTTTAACACATGCTTACTACTGAGTGACCGACCTTATCTCAACCCAGAACACTGCGTTACTTGGGGGAATGCCCCCATTCAGGAAACGTCTCTAGGCTTGCCAGGAGACTGTCCTGTTCTCAGCGTTTCCTTTCAATGTGATAAGAATCAGTAACTGTCCTTTGAGAGCATGGTGTCCATTCCTCTACATGTTCCGGATAATTGACAAATGAACTCATCTAGGGAAGTTAGGATAGGATAGAGACAGAAATGTCTGTTTTGCACAGACATGTGCACACAGGAGAGAGACTGAGACAAAGAGACAGAGAAAGAGAGAAACAGAGACAGAGAGAAGACAGGATTAATGTTCTTCATTCACACCAGAAAGGACTGATAGGAATGATACAAACAAAGTTTACACATAGAAGAACTACTAGAATCTATTTTAGGAACACAGTTTGAAAAAAAAAAATTAACATCCTGAAAAGTTCATTGAGTCCCCTGAAGCCATAGTATCTGATTATGGAATTATAACATTCAATTCATGAAACATTCCCCAAGTGGCAAATGACTGTTTTTATATCTGGTAGTAAACAGAAAAGAGCAATGAAATGTGACGTCCCCAGATACCCTGCTGGCTTTACACTTGTATAAAGTCCTCATCCGCCTTCGCTGGCAGCTGTATTTCTTGCCTGAAAGACATCGCTCCTGTTAGCTAGACTCCGTTTTTTCCATCTTCCTTGAAGTGTGAGTGCTACAAACCAGCAAAAAAAGAGGACAGACTAGAAAGTTATCAAGTGTGAAATTGAACCCTTAGCCAAACACTAAAAATACTCTCTTTGTGGCTCAGCAAAAGTTCCATTAACTTTTGTTTATTTCTGGGTGCCACAGTAGTTCTTCTTGATTATATCTAGCCCCAGCTGTGGAAGTAATAGAACTGTGTTGTGAATCAATTAGTACATGGGGAAACTGCTGAACGATAAAAAATTTACAAGCACCTGAGCTTGAGAATGTTTATCTCATCTGTACCTTAAATTATAGAAAAATAACCATCCTTATTGCAGATTAGCTTGATTTCTAAGAACTGCTGAGGCATCAGAACTGTGACTGTATTACTATCTTTTTTTTTTTAAACCCACAAAACTAATCTTCCTGTGTAATGGCATAAGAACAAATTTTGTGTACATTTGTGCAATCATTTTTAATTTTGTTCTTTCAACACTGCATCTCTCTTTATGGTAACTGACTTTCAATATTCAAAACCATGATCATTATATTTAATATTGTGTTTTCAAGGTGTAATAAACTATGCTTTCCAGGCAGATCACCTATGTAAGTGCCTAGCACATCTTTTGGCAAATAGTTTATTAGTTTCCTTTATTTTCAGAAATTTTATTCAACATCTTTTCATGACAAATATTTCATCTAATGTAGCTGCTGTCTCTCTTTAAAATAGATCACCCAACACCAGCAACTCATAAAACCCAATAGAAATAGAGTATTTCACGTATTAGAAAAGAAGGTCCATTTCATTGTCCACTTACAACTGGGCAATAGAGTTTAACTCTTTTCCAAGCAGTCATAATTTTCAATAAGTCCCACATAAGCAGTGAAGTGTAATATAAATGTTAATATATCAAAAAATATGAAACTTCAGTTGGTGAGAATGAAGTATATAAACCAGTTATGATTAATGGTGTTCATCTGCCCTTTCTGGGATATTATCTGTTCCCTCATCTGCCATTAATGCTATCATTATAGGATTCCAAGCTCTCATATATGTGTGTGTGTGTGTGTGTGTGATACACACTTATACACATACACATGCACACACACATACCATTCATGGAGGGTGATATACAACCTACCCCAGCACACTGTTGGCCTTCATTAAACATTAACTAATGATGCACATGCTGCTTCACTTAAAATCTAAACACTGCCTCATTTTTAAAGGTCTTCATTTTTCATCTGTGTTAGGGACCATACTCCGAATTTAAAGTGCTATTTTTTAATGATTTACTTTATGGCACTACTTTAATAAATGAGTTAATTGCCCAGATTTTCAGTGTCACATCAGAGTCACGGTGGAAAGGCAAACTTGCCTATTCAGCAATCAGTGTAGCAGAAGAAATAACACAGGTGGGGCTCCCAGGATAGCAGCCTGTGCCCCTGCTACACAAACTGATTCAATTGCTGCTTCTTACTTTCTCCAGAGGTTGACACCTACTGTGGGAAGAGGAAGAGGCACAGATAAGCTCAAGCTCCTTCCTTTCCTTGCTCTGTGTACTCCGAATGAAAAAATAAAACCTAAAAGAGCTATCTCACCCTAATCATGGGAATTACCACGCTGTATTTCAAACGGTTTTACATCCTCTTCAGTAGTCATTGGCTACTCAGGCATACATTTTATCACAGATGTCTCAAACTCTTTTTTTTCCCCTTCTATTATAAGGACATATTCATATGGGTGACACACTTGCATTTGCAATCTTGGTGTCTTAGTTTTAACTTCACACTTTCTCTCCCCCTTAAGAACATGTGCCATAACCCAAGTGAGAGATTGACTCAGCACCACCCTTCTGAGGCTGGGGCCTTGGTTCCCAGAACCCCCTTCCTATCTGGTTTCAAGCTAGGGGTGCCAAAAAGAAGCACTCAGGGAAGATGTGGAAGGTGAAGTAAAGGGAAAGCTATTATTCTTGGGGGGCTGCCAGAGGCAGCAGTGTTGGAGGCCTCTCCATCACTTCCCTCTGTGCAGACCAAGAGTGGCCAGACATGACAGAATCTCAGATTTCACTCCAAGCTCAACTTTCTCAGCCATTCCAGTGCTTTGAATTGAAATCACTAGAGATTGTTTCTATAATTTGGTGCCTGCAGAATATCCAGTTCCTGCCACATTTACACAAACTCTAATGTCTGTGTTTAACTCTTTATTCCTGGAGGAGTTTCAGAGGTTCCATTTTCCTAACTAAATTCAGGCTAATCAGACTCAGAAAGGTTGATATTATAGATATAACTTTGCATCCCCTCTGATTGATGAAAAATTACTCACATACTTCAGGACTTCATTGTATTCTTCATTGTTAATAAGAATACTCGAGGTACATTTCATGACCAAGCATGACAAACTTGTGGACTGTGACACTGTAGTTAGGAAACCCTTGCTCTATTATTATTGTTATTAGTACTACTATATTATATTACAGCTACATAAATTCCCTGTACTAAAGCAACAGTATCAATGTATACCTTATCATTCACTTGAGCAATAATAACTCATGAAAAATTATGTATGGGCATAATACACAATTTTATTTATATTACCTTATATAATTATATGTAATTATTATATATTATATATTATGCAAACTTTAACACAGATACAAATGTGCATGCTTTCTCTACATTATCTAAACTCTCCTTGGGAACACACAACACGCTTCTCGGTTCTCTGCTTATTCATGCTAACGTTTTATGAATTGTGAAACCTGCACAGAGACCCACCTTCTCATTTGTCTAGCTAGTCATACACACACAAAATTTCTTCCTCGTCTTCTCATCATCACTTGGTATTAATTCTTCCTCTTTTCTGTCAGAAGGCACCTGAGTAAAGTGTTTATTCGTACTCTACCAAGCAACGGAACAAATATGGGTTTGAGTGGGAAAAGCTGTGTTTGAATTCACCCCTTACTAGATACTAAATATGGAGTATGTTACTTCAACTCTCTTGCCCTCACTATGCTCATATATAACATAAGGGAGATAATCCCACGGATAAAAGTATGCTGTAAAGGCTCAGCAATGTGTCTTCCACATCACAGATATTCAACAAATGTTTATCTAATGGGCAAGGCCTGACCTCTCTGAACTTCACTTTCCTTAGCTATAAAAGGAGACATTAACTAGTAGCCCATGGGCATGTTGAGGTGAAAAGAGATGTTGCCTAGCACGGGGCTGGAGACAGTGACAAGTCTGTCAGTTGTACCCGCTGCAACTGCTGCTGTGGCAATTCCTCCCCAGGAAGGACTTGAGATGTTCTCAAAGTCAGCTCTCTCTGTGTTTCTTTCATAAAACCATTCCAAGGTAGATCTGCCTTTTTCAAAATTATACTGATATCCATAAAATCTTCCCTGGCCCTGGCATCACCCTTGTTACTCTGCTGAGACCTCAGTGTACATCTTCCTGACTTGTTATTCCAGCTCTGTTAAGGCTTTTTATATTCACTAAATATCTGTAGAGATTCATTTTTAAGTGTCAATATTTGGCTGATTTTTCAATCAAACACCTTCATAGTTATTGCTATGAAGGTCATTTCCATAGAAGTGATTAACATGTACAATCAGTTGACTTTAAGTATAGAAGATTATTCCCAGTAATCCGAGTTGATTTCATTAATTTAGCTGAACAGCCTTAAAAGCAAAACTGAGGTTTCCCTAAGAAAGAAGAAATCTGCCAGTGAATTACTGCAGCAGCTCTCACCCAACAGCTTCCTGCCCACTGGCCTTCAGATTTCATCACTGTCTAGCCATGCCTAGTTCCTTGCAATCTGTTTTAAAACCTGCCTCTACCAGGGTTCTCTTGTAGAACCCTAACTAATACAGCATTCTAGGGCCTATATTAATATATTTGCCTCTGTCTCACTAACTCCAATTTAGAGGAATATATAGTTTATCTATTATCACGTAAATGACCAACCTTGAATAATAAGTATCTCAAAACTCTAATAAAATAAGAAGGACTGAGTAAATAATCATGGTCTATTTTTCTACAGACAATTATGGTTTGTTTCACTGAATTTCACTTGGATTGGCCCATTCCCCCTTTCTGTGCTCTATTTCCATTACTTCTATTGCAGGGTAAGGAAAAAAAATAGATGAGTTTAAATTGTGAGTCAGTTATTAGATGTTTCAGAAAATAATGTATTTTAAGACAGAAAAATGTTAGCAATAAAATGTTACTCACAAAGAAAACAAATTATAGTTGGCCAGGGAGAAAGAAAAAGATAAGGAAAGCTACTGACTAACAAATGTTTACTACTTAAATGCATCCCGTTACTTATGGTCATTGCTATAAAACCAGCAGGTCATTTGTAGAACCACATATTCTAAAAGCTTAAAGACAGGGACAAAAGCCAATAGTACCATGTTTTTTCTTTTGACTTTCTCAAAGATCCTTATATTTTGCCTCTACTGCTATGCTAGTAAAGGAGTATTAGTATTTAATGAGGTAAAATGTTTATAGAACTAATATTTATGAATTTTCCCATTATTAACAAGCGTTGTCAAGTGCCTACATCCTATCTCCTAAATTAGTTCTCCAAACTAAGAATTATAATAATACTATGGCTATAAAGAGCAAAGATATATCCCATTTCTTGATAGTTTGTTTTGTTTCATTTTACCATTTGTCTTCACATGACTTCTTCTGACATCCTCCTTTTCTTCATCCAATATATTTCCCTTTCTATTCCATTTTGGGGCATTTTTCTCTTTCACAGTCCTGTTAACTAATGCTTGTTTGCCCCTAAAACTCATATGTATGTGATGGCATTCCGAGATGGGACCTTAGGGAAGTGACTAAGTCATAAAGACAGAGCCCTCATAAGTGGGACTGGCATCTTTCTAAAAGGGTTTCAGAGAATTCCTTTGCCCTTCTCATGCCAGAACACAGGGAAAAGATGGTCATTATGAGCCCTTAATAGATGCAAAATCTGCCAGTCCCTAGATCTCGAACTACCTAGTCTCCAGAACTGTGAGAAATAAATTTCTGGTGTTAGTAAGCTGTCCAGTCTATGGCGTTTTTTTCTTGTAACAGCCTGAATGGATCAAGAGACTGCTTTTCTGTAATTCCTCTCTGACTTCAATTTCCTTCTCTCCTTCCTTCTCTTCTTTCCTGTCTCTTCCCTTGCAGGGCAATTTCACAAGAAATCTCCATGATCCATTTTCTAAACAGACGGCCAACTCCAGAAGACGCTAATGCCGTCACAAGCCAGAAACTCCCACAACACTCAGGGCCACAATTTGTACATCTGCAGCTATCGGATCTGCACGGTACTTTGTGTGCGGAGCATTGTTTTATTTTAGTTCTTCATAATTCTGGAACCTATTTCCTATTTTAGGGCAAATCAACTGTTCCCTGTCATTGAAGTGGTGAGCACAACTTGGAGTAATAGGCATATGTTACATCACAAAAGACTGGGATATTTAATTGTTTCCTGAAATTAGTGAAATTTCTTAGAACAGCAGTTCTCAACCTGTGGGTCACAACCCACAGGGACTGTATTAAAGGGTCACAGCATTAGGAAGGTTGAGAACCACTGTCCTAGAAAGAACAAAAACAATAAAGTGAATTAATCATATCGTCTTTGCTGAGATCTCATTTATCAGCAGTTTGGGAGAAGATCTGAGGGTACAGCAAGACCACAAGTAAATTACTTATTGCAACAGTCTAGTAGCCTAGACTACTGGCAATGCTAGTACTATAAACAAGACCAATGGCAATGTCATGGAGGAAGAGAAAAGACTACAGAATCACTGAGTGAGGTGAATGGGAGAGCTTGATGATTATTTGGACATGAGAGTATGGAATGAAGAAGGCCAGCATACTAAAGCTGTGTGCTTGGTGACCCTGTACTTAATTGGAGAAGCAAAAGGAAGCTACTTGAACTTTCACTCTAAAATTCACGCCATAGTCAAATCTCTTAATAATGAGTTTTGGAAGAAAAGGCAGTGGTTTAAGCTAAACTGTTCCTTTCTGTTTCCCTTGAAAAACTTTCTAATTTTCTCAAAGGACTGTAAGTTCATTCTAAGATGTTGCAGAGCAGTTTCAGAAAACATTGACTAAGGATTACTTGCATCAAATTCTCAAAGAGGTAGGATCCATATATCTGCATTTTATACAGCATCTAAGATGATTTTTGTGCTTAGTAAATTTTGGTGGCCATCTCAACTCTTCATAGAGTATTTTAAGAAAGGAACACAAAACGCAACAATCCAATTTAATGCATTTATCCAGTATTTTTAATATGTTGCTAAGTGATATTTGCTTTTCCTAGTTACATTCACATACAGGAATACATACGTAAGAAAGGAAGAAATAGAGGAAGGAAGGAAAGATCTGCTCACAGAACAAACAGGTAATGCTGGAATGTATGTATTCATCAGCAGGTGAGGAGAAGAGATATTTCTGTAGCATTGGGTAAGGAGAATATCTCCCAGAAAGCCTTAAATCCCAGCCCTTGGGTGAATGCCTACTTTGTTTCTATACATAAACCCTATCTTGTCAGGAGAACTCAAAATATAACTTCTCCTAACTTTTTTAGGTGAATGTTACAGATTTTCTCAACTATTGTTAGAGCCACAAATAGGATGCACCCTAGTTTGTCTATACATTTCTCCTGCTTTTGTATTTGCAATTGTAAATGGCTTGAAATGTTGTTATAGATATTCTAAGCATAATTGATTTTAACAAGAAATTGGCAGTAAAGCTCATTTCAAAGTCTTTTAGCTTTAAGTGGAAATTCATTAGGAGAGAACTAAAAGATATAAAAAATTGATTGAATCTTATAAACTGATGTATGAACTAAAATAAAAGTTCCACATCACTAAGCAATTATTTCCAGTGATTTAAAAGGGAAAATTTTAAAGTCTGATTATTTCATTCCTAGCTAGGTGGGAAAAAGTTGTGCTCCCCACACTGACAGTGTTTAAAATAGAAAACATATTCAACATCTGTTGTACCTCAGTGGGAAGGAGATTCCCCTTGAAAGTATTTTTAATGCCTTTAGATTGCTTCATATTATTAAGGGGCTACATTTCCACTACATATAACTGCCTATTTAAAGAGTTTAACAGCTTTACAAGGGGATTGGGCTGTAGTTGAAAATACAAAAAATTCAGTAGGTGTAAAAACCTGGCTTCGATTTCATTGCTGTTATAATGGAGCAATGCTAGACAATTTTAGGTTAATATATCAATGTGTTTTTAGACATTACTAGACCTTAAATAGACTTTACAGCAGTAGAAGAAAGATTTTGAGAACTTCTATAAAAAATAAGAAAAAGTTCACGTTTGTGAAAGCATTAATAGAAACTTAGAGTATCATAATTTTAAAACTATAAATCCCTAATTAAACTTAAGATGAGCTTGAGAAAGAATACTTATTTGAAGAAGAATAGTTGTTTTCTATAACATTAATATGAGCATTTGTGTCTAATCCCTCCCTCCCAGTTGACTAGTGAAATGGAAAATAGAATATAAAAATGGTAGAAAAATGCATTCAGTGGATATTAGAAAAAGGAGATTCAGACCCCAGAACATGGAGAAATTTCTACAAAGAAAGTGCACATAGGAATATATCTATGGAAGAAAAAATCAACTTGTGAATCCCCGCCTGAGAAATCATGGTTGGCAGGAACAAAAAGTTCAGTTGACTCTATATTCTCCCACCTCCTAAGGATCCCCATGTTGCTCTCACCCAATTCCCCTAACTTTAAGAAGCAAAGGCTGCAAGCAAGCACCCACATGACTCTGTTCAGATTTTCTGGGGACACTTGGTGGTGCACACTCCCTCACCTCCCATGGACATAATCTTGAAGTGGATAATCAGGTCAGGCAAAGAGCTGGTGCACGGCTGTGGTCACCTTCCAGTGAGAAGCAGGCAAGGCCAAGCACAGGAGCGACTGATGGATAATGAAGTAGATACACCTTGGCAAAGAAGGTAAAGACACTCTCACCCAGAAATAAATCTTTCTGCTACATCTGCCTCAGGCTTAGGGACATCTAGACAGTTCCCAAAGAACTGAAATTCTGAAATGGCAAAGAAACATCATAGTAACTGTACGTGTTTCTTTTCCTTCCTTTTCTCTAGCTCTATCATATTAGAGTAAGAATCCAAGTGCAGTCTTTAAATCACCCTCAACTCCTAACCAGATGGTAATAGGCCTTCCTCTCTATTTTAGAGAGGAGGAAGATGATGTCAGCAGTGGTTATAATGGCACTTATCACCCACTGGGCCATCACCATGTGCATGGTACCGTGCTAAGCTCTTTCATGTATGACTTCAGTTAATCATAACAATTCTTACAAAGCAGGTGCTATGACTGGAAATATTTTATAAATGAGGAATCTGAATTTATAGAGTATTTCCAAAATTACCTAAACTTATTTATAGAGGAAGGCAGAGATAAGGATTTTAATTAAGAGTGAGAATACCAGGAAATATTACTGAATCATGAGGTGGCATCTGATCTGAGAAATCAGAGCAAACATGAGAATGAAGAAAGCTGAAGTTGAGAAAATCTCTAACATGTGTTCTTTGGAAGATACTCTGTTTATAATATCAGACCAGGAACATAAGAAATGAGAATAATTCAAAATATGAAAGGCCTGACGTAGATTTTAAAAGAATAAAAAGATTGATATAGTGAAGGTAGTAGATAATGGATTAAAGAAAATTAAATTTGTAACATAGAAAATAGGCTTGAGAATTTTGTCAAACTTTAGGAAAACAAGTAAAATAAGAGAAAAGAGACATGGAGAACAGATCTGGGGAGATATAACACACAAATAATAGAAATTCAAGGAGTAAAGAACTGAGTTTTTGGTTTGCAGAGACAGAAAGTTCAAGAGACTCTACACCCAATTATCCCGAACTCCAAGGGACAAAACAAAAGTAAAGAATAAGAAAATTGTCTAAAGATATATTTGTGTCCTTGGGGCAAGGAACTACACATAACAAAGAGAAATACAGAAATCTGCATGCATATAAAAAAGTTATAAAGAAAACAAAACTTCTAACAAAGAAAATAATAAAGAAAGAAAAATCAAACAAAATCCTAGCCAATAAATTACAGCTTATCATTAAAAAAGTCATACATCATGATCAAAGTAGGTTTCACCCCAGGGATGCAAGGCTGGTTTAACATACGCAAGTCCATAAACATTATCCACCAAATTAACAGAAACAAAAGCAAAGATCATCTGATCCTCTCTATAGATGCAGAAAAAGCATTCGATAAAGTCCAGCATGTTTTTCTAATTAGAACACTGAAGAATATAGGCATAGGTGGCACATTTCTGAAACTGATCAAAGCTATCTATGACAAACTCACAGTTAATATTTGACTGAATGGAGTAAAACTGAAAACTTTTCCTCTTAGAACTGGAACCAGACAAGATTGTCCTCTGTCACCATTACTATTCAACATAGTGCTGGAAGTTCTAGCCAATATAATTAGGCAAGACAAAGAAATAAAGGGCATCCAAATGGGAGCAGAGGAGGTCAAACTCTCCCTCTTTGCTGACGACATGATCTTATACATAGAGAACCCCGAAGACTCAACCACAAGACTCCTGGAAGCCATCAGAAAATACAGTAATGTCTCAGGATACAAAATCAATATCCACAAGTCAGTAGTCTTTGTATATGGCAATAACAGTCAAGGTGACAGGCTAATTAAGGACACAAGTCCCTTCCCCATAGCTTCAAAGAAAATGAAATACCTACGTATATACCCAGCAAAGGAGGTGAAGGACCTCTATAGGAAAATTATGAAATTCTATGAAAGGAAAAAGCAGAGGATGTTAACAAATGGAAGAACATATCATGCTCATGGCTGGGAAGAATCAGCATTGTTAAAATGTCAATACTTCCCAAAGCAATCTACCTATGTAATGCCATCCCTATTAAGATACCAACATTGTACTTTCAAGATTTGGAAAAAATGATTCTGCGTTTTATATGGAACCAGAAAAAAACCCATGTAGCTAAGGCAGTTCTTAGTAATAAAAACAAAGCTGAGGGCATCACCATACCAGATTTTAGGCTGTCCTACAAAGCCATAGTGGTCAAGATGTCATGGTACTGGCACAAAAATAGAGACATAGACATTTGGAATCAAATAAAAATCAGGAAATGAAACTAAATCTTACAACCAACTAATCTTCGATAAACCAATCAAGAACATACTTTGGGGGAAAGAGTCCCTATTCAATAAATGGTGCTGGGAGAACTGGATATCCACATGTAAAAGACTGAAACTGGACCCTCACCTTTCTCTACTCACAAAAATTGATTCAAGTTGGATAAAGGACTTAAATTTAAGGCATAACACAATAAAAATCCTGAAAGAAAGCATAGGAAAAACACTGGAAGATATCAGCCTGGGGAAAGACTTCATGAAGTATGAAAATAGGCAATTGCAACAACAACAAAAATAAACAAATGGGACTTAATTAAACTCAAAAGCTTCTGTACAGCTAAGGAGACAACAACCAAAGCAAATAGACAACCTACCCAAAGGGAGGTTGAAATGAATATGAAAATTTTTCATATTTTGAATCAGATAAAAGCTTGATAACTAGGATCTATAGAGAACTCAAATTAATCCACATGTAAAAAGCCAAAAATCCCATATATCAATAGGCAAGAGACATGAATAGAACCTTCTCTAAAGAAGACAGACGAATGGCTAACATATGAAAAAATGCTCATCATTCCTAATTATTAGAGAAATGCAAATGAAAACCACCCTGAGATACCATCTAACTCCAGTGAGAATGGCCCACATCACAAAATCTCAAAACTGCAGATGCTGGCATGGATGTGGAGAGAAGGGAACACTTTTACACTGCTGGTGGGACTGCAAACTGATACAACCTTTT
>CAUYON010189995.1:0-27566 GCA_963573935.1 Arctocebus calabarensis
TCACAGGGCACGATTCATATACATTCAGAAATATTTTGATCATACTGTTACAGATATCCTTCATGGCATTTCCTTGATCACTATATAAAGACATTAATACTCTACCTTTAATAAGTTTCGCCAGTACCCTGCTAAGATATCTTTATATAGTGATCAGGGTAGAAGCTGACTTTTTAAATTTTAAGTATTCCTTTAAAATTACACATCCCATGACAACTTATTTTATTCATAATCTCATTGTCAAAGTCTTTGGGGAAACATTATAGCCAAAACATTATAGTCAAAACATTATAGCACAGCCAAAATGTAAAATGTCATCCAACTTTAAATTTCCCTGCCCCTTTTTGTGTTAATTCTCTTTCAGTAGCTGGCAACACACTAATTAATGCAGGTAGTGACCTGAGAGTCATTCTAAATGGCTCTACTTCATTATTCCCTACACGTCATGGTTTAAGAGCTCTGCTGATAATGATTTATAACTGTCTCCCAATTTTCTTTAATATTCTAACCACAGCCAGTAACTTTAGTTTAATATTTCATCTTCCATTGCTACCCTCATAATCATAGCCAATACTATGAACATTTGAGACCAATTTCTCCATCCTCTAGTGTTAAAGTGTTTTTTTTAGAAATATTTCCTGGTGACCCATCCAATATAAGATAAATTCAAAACTGTTTACCTACAAGATCCTTTATTATCTGGCTCTTTTTAAAGCCACTCCTTTCACTCTTCTGCCACATTGATTTAGTCACAATTTCTTGGTATGTCACATTTTCTCACATTTCATTGCCTTTGCCCCTGGTATATCTCTTTCCTTTCATTCTCATTCTCTTCCTACTTTCTTCTGATAATCTTCCGATTATTGTGTCTTTTATTTAATGACTGTCTAAAGGAAGGCTTGATGCTTTCATAGCATCTTTTCTCATATTCTAGCCTAGAAGTTATTACAATGCATAGTGATTTTTTTTCATGAGATGTACTCCTAGCAACTGAACTCACTAAGATGAGGGGAAAAACAAGTAGTTTTATAGCTCCATTGTCTATCAGAGTGTGAGCTGACTGAGGGAGAGACACACAGACACAGTTTTAAACCTTTCTGTGCCCTACCTGGGCTCTACTCGTAACAGTAAGTATTGCGATTTGAAAAAAGAGTTGATAATTGACCCCAAGCCAAATTGACATCTTCCTTTTTAAGCTAACTAAGTTTTTTAGTAAATGCTGCCTACTATTTTACTAATTTGGATTATCCAGGTTGTTGTGGATTTCCTCAGCCAAGACTATAACCACTTATAATTTTATACATAGCAAAAAGTTATCTTGTTATTCCTCCCGGGTCCTCCAATAATGCAAAATATTTTTCATTCTCAATGTACACACATAGTTTTTATTACTGAGGAGGAATATTCATGAAGATAATTAACAAGAATTCATGTCCATAAACATTAATGTTCTTTGAGTTCAGTTTTTTCAACAAACTTATTTATGTCCATTAAACTCATATACATTCCCAATTTGAACTTGGGAAGTAGAACAGAGACTGAATCTTGGGAAACCAATCAATGTCAATTATCTTCAGGGTTGGGCCTACATGTGTGATAAGTTGGCATGGAGCCATGGAGTTCAATTCTTGCCTTTCCATATCAAAGTTGGGGTATGTTTCATCCAGATGGCTGTAACACAAATCTTAACTTCAGCAGTTTAAACTCCCTCAACTAATTCCCCTACTATCTTTACTGGATAAAATACTGGAATAGACAAAACATTCATATATATATAAATATATATGTGTGTGTGTGTGTGTGTGTGTGTATACATATATATATATTGCATATATATATATACATGTCATGTAGTACCATCATATGTCATATATATAAATACATATATATATAAAATACATGTTACATATTATATAGCACTATTCTTTTTTTAACTTTGAAGATCTCAGCAAAGACAAGTTTAATGACTTAAAGCTGAGTTAAGGGGTGCTATCATGGCCCCATCATTGACCAAAGGTCAGACCACCTTGGACAAGTGGTTTCCAGGACTGTTCTCTGATTCCTTTCCATTCTTCCATTTTATTTTGTATTCCATGTTATATGTTTTATCTGCAATATTTAACAGTACCTGCATTGTAGGGATATTTCAATCTCTTCAACTATATTCATTCAGTGCTTATAAATTTAAATAGAAAGCTTTCAGTTGTGCCTTTATTGCTCTTACTCTGTCTGCTGAAAACTAGTTACCATAAATAACCATGCTGAGCTGACTTCCCGATGTCTGGCCTAGAAAATGCCTGCTTCAATTTACTCTCCAACTTGTGCTTGAGTTCACACTGTTCTGAGAACGCTCCAGTGTTGAAGTGGCTACTGTAGATTCTGACTGGAACAAGAATGACTTCCAAGTCTTATGTGACCTAAAAAGGGGCTCCCCACTGAACTGAGGATATTGGCTTTTATGTTTCCTCTTGTACTGCAATATCAAACATACTGTTTGTCCATAGCACCCTGGGTCTTTGTCATGCAGCCATTTCATGCTCTCTTCTTTGTAGCATACCAGTGTAGAGTATATTTGAACTAATATTTTGATTAATAAATGTCCAAACAAATGAATGGGTGGATGAATTATTCCAGATGTGTGCTGATAACATTTATAAAAACATTCCTTTGCAGTTTTGTTGTGCTTAACCACAATGGATTTAATACTCTTTCAGATTTAAAATAAGTCCCTTCTTTTTTTTAATTACAGATGATGGGAAAGTATTTCATCATCTTAAAATAAGATATGCCAATCACCAGACAATAATTCTAAGCATAAATTAATACACAATGATAAATATCTCTGTGCAATAAATATGAAGAAGAATCCCAGAAACACAGAGCATCAAGGATATCAAAGACTAATCTACTGAAATTTGGTGAAGAAATAGCTGAAGAATAATGTCATTATTGATTGAACTATGTAATGTCCATAGTGAAAAAGCTTGTCAGGACTAATATAATCAAATACAAAATTGATACAGGGAATCATGACCCTACATCTCAAATACCACACTGTGCCTCTCCCACCCAGAGGAAGGTAATTAATTTCAGCTGGAGAATGTCTGCCAGTCTGTAATTAACAACATGTGCACCTACCATGTTCTAACCCTCCACTGTGGTGTGGATGTACAAGGTGATTAGTGAAGGCAAATTGCAAACACGCCTCTTGGCTGTTCCTTCTGCTGTCTCAAACTCGCTCACCTCCCCACCCCGTCCCAAATCCCTTGTCAAGGTTTAAATGGAATTGTTTTTATCAATCAACTAATAAAATATTTATTTTACTCATTTTCTTGAAAAGGTTTTTCTATTCTAGGTTCATATTCTGAGTTACACAGTAAATTTTACAATGAACTCCATTTTGGTTTATAAATACAATGAGTATTTAAAATGCTCAATCAATGCATCTCCCATCTACTCTGCTGCCTTTTTATCCCAATTTATTTTAAATTGTAAAGTGTTAGAGCAGTGATGTTTATAAATACATAGTAAACATGCAGTATGTTTGCCTATTTAACATTTGATTTAATATTTTTGCAATGTAGCCAGCTCAATAAAATAATCAAGGAAGTGGGAAAATGAGCACAGTGTGGCATATCTAAAACAACACTAGCTTGGTATTACACTGGAACTTTTAACTTTGGCACTGCAATTTAGCAGTCTGCCTTTGACCATATACTTAGATTATTTAAAATTTCCTTACCTTATCCTTGAAAAGGAGACATGGGATGCCAATAATACTGTGAGCACATAATTATATATATACCCAGGTGTCTATTAAATATAGACACAATAGTTCCACATTGTCCATAGTTTTACTTTCTCCAGTGTCAGTTACACAGGATCAGTATTCGATGAAATATTAAATAGAAAATCACAGAAATAAACACACTGTATGTTTTAAGTTGTACACCATTCTTAGTAGAATGATGAAATTTCATGTCAACCCGCTTGGTCCTGCCTTAGACATAAATCATTCCTTTGTCCAGAATATCCATGTTTTAGCACTCCCTGCCCATCAGTCACTTAGCAGCCATCTCAGGTATCATCAATATCATCATAAGAAGAAGGAGTATAGTACAATAAAATATTTTGAGAGAGAAAAAGAGAGCCAACATTTACATACCTTTGTTACAGTATATTGCTACAGTTATTCTATTTTATTGTGGTTAATCTCTTATGGTGCCTAACTTATAAATTAAATGGGTATATATCTAAAGGAAAAACACATGTAGGGATTGGTATTTTCTGCAGCTTCAGGTATTCACTGGGAATCTTCGAATGCATCCCCTGAGATTAAGAGGGGACAATTTATTTATAAATGGACATTTAACTAAAGAGTTCAAACATATGGTAAGTAAGCACCGAAAAATATGTTTGATATCATGAGCCATTAGGAAGATGTAAATTAAAAGCATCATGACATACCACTACATACTTACAACAACAGTTGAAATATAGTGAAATGCTGTAATAGAAAAGATACAGAGAAACTGGAACTCACATAGATTATTGATGAAAATTTAGAACAGTACAGACATTCTGAAAATAGTTTGGCATTAAAAACAAAAAAAATTAAACAGACACTTACTATGTGACCAAAGAATTCCATTCCTGGGCACTACACAGGGGAATAAAAACTCTGTAAATAGGAAAACCTGTACATGTGTGTATTTCTGTAATAGCCTCAAACTACAAATGACCCATATATCCTTCAGTGGGTGAATGACTAAAGAACCTGTGTTATTGCTATACTATACAATGAAGCACACTAATAAAACAGAATAATCTATTAATGCACACAGCATGGATGGATCATAAGGGAGTTAACTGGATGAAGATAGCTGATATTAAAAGATTTCATATTGTATGAGTCCATATAATATTTTTGAAATTACAATATTTGAAAAATGGAGAACAGATGAGTGATTTTGCACAATGAGAGAGTCCTTCTACTGATGGAACAGTATCTTTATCTGTCTACACATGCTAAAATTGCATAGAAAACACACACACAGCTATCCACAAATGAGTACAGGTAAAAATCAATGAGACCAGAATAAGCTCTGTGGATGTACTGATGTCAAATTCCTGCTTTTGGTATTGTGGTGTAGTATTATAAAATGTTACCATGTAGAGAAATTGGGTGAAGAATCCATAGAACCTACAAGTACTATTTGCAACTTCCTGTGAATATACACTTTTGAAAGTTAAAAAATACACATACATCTGAACACAATAACTAAGAAAATGCCATGAAGGTTATGTTAACCAGTTCGATGAAAATATTTCAAATTGTATATAAAACCAGCACATTGTAACCCATGATTACATTAATGTGCATAGCTATGATTTAATAAAAATAAATAAATAAGTACAAATTAAAAAAATACACATATTTAAAGCACATAGTCTACAGCATGGAACATAGAAATAACTAAATAATTGTTAGTATTTATATTACTATAAGACATGAGTTCAAGCCCCATATACACAATCCATAAAAATTTTCCCTTCCTTCTTATTCAAGTATGTAATGATGATGACAGTATGTTCTCTGCCTATGTCAGTGACTTCTTAGTATACCTAAGATCAACTTTGGTATATTTCTATATACTTTTTTTCTGTTAAACTGATTTGGTAAACCAAATAATATTAATGATTAGTGCTTCTGTGGTCTACCTCGATAAAACATATGGGTGGATACTATTTCACTTTTCAGTTTTCTTAATGCACTACTATTTTAAACTAATATTAATAAAAGAACTACCCTTTGTCTCTCTTTCCTTCCCTCCCTAATTGTCTTTCTCTTTTCTTTCTTATCAATTATTTTTTTTTAATTGAGTCTCACTTTGTCATCTTCAGTAGAGTGCCCTGGCGTCACAGCTCACAGCAACCTTCAGCTCTTGGGCTTAAGCGATTTTCTTGCATCAGCCTCCAGAGTCACTGGGACTACAGGCACCTGCCACAACACCTGGCTTCTTTTTTGTTATTTTGTTGCAGTTTGGCATGGGCGGGGTTCCCACCCGCCACCCTCCTAATATGGGGCTGGCGCCCTCTCACTGAGCCATAGGCACCGCCCACTTAGAGAGTTTATTATTTCATTTTCAGAAACCATACAGTAATTTGTTATTCCAAACATGATTGCAAAGTAACAATTAAAAATGGCCTAAATACCAGATCATCAGGGTGAATTTTGTAATTGTGTAAACTGTCCACTCCAGACTCACTCCATTATCATTAACACACACACACACACACACTCTCTCACACACATACACACAAGTATTTATTAAATGCACATATAATGAGATTAAATATAAGGCTCTCATTAGTCATATGGAATGATTGAGCAAAAAGTCATATGCTTTCAATAATTTATTAAGAACTCATATTTAACAGAATTTTCTTCTTTCTCATTTTTCCCTAAATGTGATTCAATATTTTATCAATCTGCTAATTCGTTATTTGATATTCATTTAAACATAAATTCTGATCTTGTACTATATCCTAGGAATGTGATTTAGGCAGTATATTCTATACAATCTTTATCAGCATAGAACATAACGTTGTTTGAGAAATAACCTTCTTAGGCTGGGCTAAGTAGCTCACTACCAGAGTGTAATCCTAGCATTCTGGGAGGCTGAGGTGGGTGGATTGCTTGAGCTCATGAGTTGGAGACCAGCCTGAACCAGCATGAGATCCTGTCTCTCAAAAAAATAGCTGAGAGTTGTGGGGAGCACCTATAGTCTCAGTTACTCCAGAGGCTGAAGCAAGAGAATCACTTGAACCCAAGAGTTTGAGGTTGCAGTGAGCTATGATGTTACAGCACTCTACCTAGGGTGACAAAGTAAGACTCTGTCTCAAAAAACATAAAAAAAAGAAATAACCTTCTTTACTGCTTAATAGAGAACAAGTGACATATATTACTATAGGATTAAGAACAAGTACCACCAGAACATGAGTAAGGAGCATTTGGCCCTGACCTTATGGTACACAGAAAGGTTTGTACAAGTCGCATATAAGCTAAGAATTTGAATAAGCAGTAGGGGTATATGGAAAAAGAATTTAAGACTATTAATCATTCTTACAGTGGCAGCTAAGTGCCTTATCCAAGTAATGTGCTGTATAGAGTGAAAATAATAAAAAATAAAAGTAAAGAATCTCATTTTACCTTGTTTTTCCATCTGTATTTCCTCTAGATAAAGAAAAGTGGGCATGCAAGAACTGAAATATTGAATTAAAGACAAAAAATTCCTGTAACCAGAGAGGGTCCAATTAAGGAGAACAGACAAATTTGGTGAATTCTAGAGATGGGACTGGGAAGCCTGCAGGAAGAGTTGTGAATCTTATGTGTGAATTAATGGTGTTCATGACCATGGGCACAGTACCTTCCTTTAAAGAGCCTGGGCTGCACTAGGAAATCACTTTTATTTGACTAAAAATAGTATTGGCGCTGTTATTTAGGGGTGTTCACAACTCAAAAGGAAAAGAATATTGACATATTTGTGGTCGTAGCATTCTCACTACCAAGTTTTCTTGAAGCCAGAAATGTTCTGAGTCCTATGGATGTTATCACCACAATGTCAACATCTCTAGAGTGGTTAAGGTACTTAATGTTGACATAGTTTTCATTCTGGAAGAATTTCGTTCTGAAACTATTATATGGAGCAAAATCCTTAGCTTTGTAAATGAGCATGATTATCCACAAAGTGGTATATATTGTCTACCTTGTTAGCTTGTGATCTTTTATTTGGTTGCAGATGTGCACAAGAAAAGTTGAAGTTGTCAGCAGAAGAAAGACTATGTGTGGAGAAAAAAGATAAAGGAAAACCATTATTTTGTCATATTAAATTATGAAACTTGAGATAGTGGGAACTAATTTTATTAGTCTTCATTATTCTAACTATAATATAAATGCAGAGGACAACCAACTTAACAACCAAATATTCATTCATACATTATCGGGGGAAGTAGCTCTCTTAGAAGAACTTGCTTCCTGCTTGAGGGAACCAGAGATATATTCGGGGAGTGGGGTCTGTAAAGAAGGGAGGAAGCCAGTCCAGGATTTGAGAAGGCTTTATTAGAAAAGGGTAGAGAAAGAGCAGAGTGGAGGCTGAACAGAGCTGAGTCAATTCAGCTTTCACGGTTTTAAAGGGCTTTTATTACTCTTTATCAGAGGGTTGACGGTGGGAATGGTGGTTTCCACAGGGATCGTCCCTTCTGCAGAGGAACTGATTTTTGCACTTAGAACAACTCCCTTAATTGGCCCCCAGCTGGAGCCAGAGTAAAAGTTACTTTCTGTTGTTTCCCAGGAGCATGGGCCTTGAAGCATTCTAAGGATTGGGCAGGGGGGTTGCCATGATCATACAGTTTGATTTCTGGCCTGCTTTTTCCTACCAGCTGCCTCCCAAAATGGCTATAATCTTGTCAGGGCCACAAGGATTTCTTTCCCCCAATGCTCATCATTATTCAACTAAATAGAACTTGTTCAAAATAGCTATATTCTGAATTCAGTTGCACAAACCAATGCAAGACCTAAATCCAGAGGTCTTCACATTTTTATGCACTCTGCTGTGATGTAAATAACAAAAAGTCTATGATTTTAGTATCCTATTATTTCTTTTTTCTTTTCTTTATTCTTTCCTTTGCTAGAGAATAAAGCTTAAACTTTCAGTCAGTGAGATGGTGGACAGAGAAAAAAATATACTTCAACATAAGCATATTGAAATATTGGATAAAACACTTGAAAAATATTTAAAATAAATAGCTAAGACTTGCAAAACAGGAGAGAAGAAGTTGATAGACACAAAGAACTGAAGACCAGAGCTGAAGTGTTTGATTATCTGGAGTTTGTATAGGGGGGTGGCCATGACTCCAGGAAGGAGCAAGCCATGGGAGGTGGGTGTCGTTGGCCTTGGTCCTCCAGGGGCTTGTGGTTTCAACTCAAATTAGCCTTCTATCATGCCATGAATAAGAAAGAAAATAAGAAGGCATTATGAAAGAAACCAGTCGAAATTGAAAAAGAAAGCAATAGAACTCTGGGAAGGAATATCTCTATCTCTATAGTATATCATTTGAAAAACTAATTACATAACTTTATCAACATAGTTGACATAGCTGAAGAAAGAGTTACTGGACTGTAAGATTATTAGGAAGACTTTATCCACCATTCAATAGAGATAGAGAATATCTGAAAGAGGTTAAAAGACACTGAGGATCAGATACCAAATTTCAACATATGTCCATCTAATGAGAATTCCAGAAGGAGAAAGAAGGAAGAAGGAAAGATGTTAAAAGTAATTGTGGTAGGATTACAGAGGGCCATTAATTCTAAGTGGATCCCACTTCCCCCTTTTACTATGAATTACAGAACTCAGATCAGGCTACGATTGCTATGATGAATGCATAGAGTATAGTGAAATCAGTTTTGAAACTAGCCTCTAAGATGACTCGCTACTTCCCATTACTGGCTTGGAGCCCTGAGCTTTCCTAGTATCTATACTCTTAATTGTTCTGAAATGTTCTCTTAACCCACTCCTACTTCTTGTTTCCATTGTCGCATCGCCTACGATTAATTTGATCCCCCTATCTCATTGTTAGAGGACCTTTGTGATTATGTTGGGTTTGCTTGAATAATTCAGGATTATATCTCCAACTCAAAATCTTTAACTTAGGCACAATTGCAAAGTCTCTTTAACCCTATAAGGTTTTTATTTTAGAAGGATCTCTCTGATACAATGGGAGTTAGTTAGAGAACTATCAGCCTAGATGAAGGGTAAAAGTTAAAAAATGGTAGATGCTGAGTTCCTATTGAAAAAAAGGCTTATTCCATATCTGTTTTTAATGTTTAATGTTAAACCCAAGGCTACTGCTTCCGTTTTCTTTCACAGGGACAAATGCCAGAAACAGGGATGAATACCAAAAACATTTATGAGGTGCCTTTTGATAGAATCTAAAAACTCTGAGTAATGTTAAGGAATTATCTTCCATTTTTGAATATGAATCACCTTTACCAGAAATAGGAAATGTGGAAAAGAAGAGAGCGAGAAGGAAAATTCAGTATTCAATCAAAGATCCTTATTGACCATAAAGTAATGTTGTGCAAATTAGGAAAAGAGAGCTCCTCTGGATAGATGTAGCCCTGCAGGCACACAGCTTGGTCACCCAGCCACTTCTTCATGTACAGAAAGAGATGCCCCTTCCTTCCAGCTGATGGAACTCTTAGACAAGGAGCAGTAGGAGCTTGCCACAAACCACAGCCTTAGCAGACAGGGGTCTGGAGCCCAGTTGGTACTGATTAATATGAAGTGTCCAACTCCAACCAAGGTGGACTTGTCTGAAGGACACTTAATGAAAAAAATAAAAATATGGATTCCAGTTTTGGAACTATCAGCAGAAAAATTATATGTGAAGGTCTGGAATGGTTGAGATCATAGAGGAATAAAGTTACATCACTTCAAGAAGCAATTAGGTTTAAACATAGAGTGTCCAAAATCCAAAATCATTGCTCGCATGAGAATGAGACAATCTCTTGTTGCAGAAAGTCAAAATGTACATTCAGTGAATGCCCAGGGAGCATCTCATACCTTTAACATTGGGGTAATTGCACTTTTATAAATGTTTTGATATATCAAACTTTAAAATCACTTTTGGAGCAAGAATAAAAAACAAAGTAATCTATATTATTTGCTATCAGCAAAAAGGAAGATTAGTATAATGACATCTATACAGTATCAACCATAGTGAAAACAGTGAGAAAATCCCTTGACGCACTTAAATCAAAGTCGCTCAGAAACCACTGGGAAGGGAAATAAAGGTTGAGAATTAGAAATGGGGGAGGGACTGAACAATTTAAAACACTATCCTTGATTTTTCAACCAATTTATTTTTGCATTGAATTAATTCCATTAAGTGATGCTTGATCCTAATTATCTGAACCTATGTGAAGTGTTTTGACAGGAGAGAATGAATTACTTTAGATTCCAATTGTAGAATTTAGTTATCTATTCAATATATGTATTTCATTTAACTTCAGCTGATTTGAGATACCCATCCTTCCACTGGGAAGCACTTGGCTTTTCTCATAAATGTGTAATTTTCAGCTCGAAGAAACACTTGCACCTTCAGGGAGCAATATATTCTCTTTTCCCAGTAGTTCCTTATTTTATTTACCCTGTCAAGTAGCCAACAAGAATATTTTCTCATCCAGTACCAGACACAAATGAAGTTCAAGTATTCAGTTTACTCAACTTTTCCATAAGAAAATTAGAAAACACTCTCTAGCAAAGTAACTAATAGTAGTTATTATTGAGCCGTAAGTCACCTGTTTGGAATTAGCAGTTAACTCTGACAATAAAGACCAATTCTTTTTTCAAAATACACGCATTTTGAAAGTGTTTGCCCTTTGCATTTGTCATCTCTGCAAAATGCCAGAAGAATCTGAATCTTGCATTATATATTTGTTAATTGTTCCATTTTGGAGTAACCTAAGCATAAAATAATAGAATTGCTTTCTCTCTTATTGGTCTTTTAGCAGGCTGCATAAAATTGAATCTGGCAAGTTCTGGTTCTTTGGATTGTTATTTGCTAAAAATTTGCAGAATTGAAGCTATCAAAAATGTTCCTTTTAAATGAATATTAAATAGAAATTATGGCTTCTTTCCAATAAAGTAATTTTTTCTTTAGTTAGAATGGCCTTACTTAGAGGGGAAAATCCTATTTCAGTGTCATTTTTTCCTCCCCTCATTTATGCCCAAAGCATATTGTATGTAGAGAGATCACGTCATGGACCCTATAATAGTTCTGCTGTAGACAGTTTCCACCTGACTGCATTTCTATTACTGTGGATAACCTTCAACTCAGGAACAGCATTCACAATTTATAAAGAATATAGAAAAAAAGAGGTCTTCCAAATAAATCTGGAATTCTAACAACATGAAGAATAGGTGAATTGCATAACTTTGAAAATGAATGTGAAATCCTTTGTATGTGATCCTTATGGTAACAATTACTAAATTGTTATAGAGAAATTATCTTAGATTTGCTATTATTTTGCAAGTGTCATATATTTGCAAAACACTTCCTTTACATTTCCCCCAATGTATGGAGAATTGGACTTATTTTGACTAGAGGAGGCTAAAGATTAAAAATCTAGTTTAGCAAGAAACTCTGGCAAAGACTAAAGGCTAGTTAGTTTCATTAATCTGGATCAGGCAGATCAGAGATTGATCCGTGGATACTGGCTTAATGAGGAAGCATTAAAGACGTTTACTACATTTAAGCAGACACCATAAGGTATCCAGGAGCTGAACACAACAGATGTGGCTGGTGTTGGCTCTGTTAATAATGTATTATGTAGCCTTTAGCAAGTAAACTAACATCTCTGTGCATTTTTTCTCATCTTTAAAAAAGTTATTTCAATGCCCAATTCACAAAATTCTTAACTCCAAGTTTTTCGATTTGAAATAGGTGCCAAATTATTGAGAATATAGGAGAGAGAATTTATTTGAATACTATTTTCTGACATCTGTTCGTCCATGCGTGAATAGTGCAACACACATCTGCCTCTAGCCAGAGGAAAAGAAGGAAAGCAGTCATTGTGTCCTTTTAAATCCATATGTTAGAAAAGTGAAGGTCCCTATAAAATGTCAAGGCATGACAGAATTATACTGTAGCCTACAGCCACATTGGGCTAAGTTTTGCTGTAAATTCCTTCCATCCATCCATCCATCCATCCATCATTAACATATCCATGCAACTAATATTTGCTATCTGCATAATATGTTCAGGCTCTGTGTAAGCACTACAAATACACTGAGAATAAGACAGACCTGTTTCTGCTTCACAGACTTGTGTATAATTCAGGGACATGTATTAAGTACACATGCAATTAATAAATTACAACTGTGAAAACTACTACTTAAGATAATACAAAGTAATAACAATATATGACATCAGCCTTTTCTTCATATAAGGAGGAAAGACATGATTCTTCCTGTGCAAACTAGCATCTCTGTTCAAAGGTAGCTGGAGATGCAAGTTGATTATAAAGACAAGAATGGCATTCATTTCTCAGTGTCTGACCATTTGCAAGACTATATTATCACAGCATTAACACTACTCACTTCTGAATAACAAATCATTAAACTTAGAAAACTCCCTATGTCTGTTAAAACTTCCAAAGAGATCTTGGGCAGGATTTTGCCCTTGTGAAGACAAACAGAGTTACAGTAACCTTTAATATCAAATCAGTATTCCAAGTACACAACACCAATAAAGAAGAACAATAACAACCAAGTCCTGAAGGAACTAACAGATTCAGTCTTTATTTGGCAGAGAATGGCAAGGAATTATAAAGCTATCAAGACTCTAAACCCATAAATTTAATTAAGAATAAGGATGGTGAGTGTTGAAATACTAATGAGGAAACTTTGTTCTCCTTCTAATGAGATTATGCAGTTGTGACCCAAATATCCCATCCAGGATGTGGCCTGACCAATTTTCTGTCCTGGTTTGTCTGAGGCTGAGGATATTTCCAGATTCAAAATTTTAGTGCTAAAACCAGGATAGTCTTAGACAAAGTGGGATATCTTCTATAAAAGATAATATAAGATTTTATAAAAGTAACGTAAGTCTCTTGTCACAGAAAGTTCTAACTGACTTCAATTTGTGCTCCCTAAATACCTGACCAGACTTGCACTGTGGCTGTCCACTTTTAGAATCTAATAAGAGGTAATAAAGTTATATTCTAAACAAGGGCTTTTTTGCCCAAAGTAGTATTAGAAGCAAACAAGCATACATCTCCAGATAGTCATTGCATCTATGTATGAGGTCTGACAATTTAGCCCACGAACTCATCCTATAAAAGGGCTATTTACCTCATTGCTGAACACTATAGTAACCTTCATAGTACTATCCCTTAGGAAGCTGTGCATCAAGGCCAGCGCCTAGTCCACCCTTCAAAGCAATTTTGTAACTTGTTCTAGAATGACCATCAGAACTGTCATTATACAAAACACGTAAACACGTCACAGTAATGAACGCCACTCAGCAGGATACTGCCAAGTGTTGACACAAACACGGCTGTGGAACGCTGATATACCAAGGTTATGACACCTTCCCAAGATGTTTGTACAGTGTTGACAAAGTAAGTGTACAGTGGCAAGTGTATGAACTTCAATTCTAGACCTCATACGGTGACAGCTCTGATGGTCATTGCAGAAAAAGAGAATTGATCAAAATTGCTTTGAAGGTGGACTAGGTCCTTGACTAGATGGGCAGCTTCCCACAGGGAAAACTTCAAAGGTGACCATAGTGATATTCAGCAACAAGGTAGTAGCACTTTTTTTAGGATGAGTTTGTGAATTTAATTGTCCATCCCATATTTCTACCTTCCTTGACACTTTAATAAGCTGCACTATCCCTTATGTGCTTTCACTGGCCTTGCAATCAGGTATCATTTGATCCAATCTCCTTTTCTTAGTCTACTCTGTTCAAAGTTATTCAGCTAGAAAATGGTAACATTAAACTCTCTCAGCTTCAGATTCCTCATCTTTAAAATATACTTCACATTGGATTGTTACAAGTGAAAAAAACTCTCCTGTGCCTAGGATTATGTTTTGTGGATAAAGATAATACTATAAAGTAAGGGATCAGCTGAGTCTTTTATATGCATCACATTATGTATGGAATGTTTCATTTAATTCTTCACGAAGCTTTATTAGGTATATAATTTTATCATATTTTGCATATATATACATGCACACAGGTGCACAACAGATACACACACACATATATACACACAGTTGCTTAGATGAATAATTTGCTAATTTATTCATGATTACTCATCTTTATAAATTAATGTATAACTGTACTTTTCTAAATGTACTGAAGAAGAAACAAGTAATATTTTTAAGTAAGAATTCCACGTAGGTTATTGTTTATAGTCATCATATAGTAAATACCAAAATCAGCATTGCCTTAGTTAAAACCACTAAATTTTTGAACATTCCTATTTTGTTCCTGATTTCAGAATGTAAAATTTATGACTTTCCCCTGAGCCTCTAAGAATAGTTTTGGAATTGGGACCGTAGTTTTTAGATCCATAGTAGGATAATATTTTCAGTTTTGCTTAGTCCGAGCCAGACAGTCATCCATGGGCAACAAGTGAAAAACCATTTAATAAAAGATGCACTCAATTAAAGCTTACAGGAAAGGCAGGTGACAGCAGAAGAATATGTTGAATAGTGTTGACTGTCAATGTCTTAGACTCTCAATGTTTTAACCTCCTCAAAAGAATCAAGACAACTTCTCATGGAAGGAAGTGGTTCACTATAGCCTCCTCAAAAGAATCAAGACAACTTCTCATGGAAGGAAGTGGTTCACTATGGAGGCTAAAACATTCCTTCTTTAAGTAAGGAAAAATATCAGAATCTTTTTCAAGGGAACAGGAAATTTCTGTTAAGCTCTGTTCTACGGTTCTTTCTCAGCATACACACACATAAAAAAAAAAATTCCTGCAAATAGCTAGAGAAATAGCTTCAAAATCAAAATTTCCAGACTTTACTTACCCTTGACAAATTATGTGGAATAGTAGACATAGGGTCCTCAAAACTTTTGTAGACCAAGTTCTTTCAATTAGTTTGAGTGACAACATTGTATAAACTACATGATGCATTTCTCAAGTCAACCCACCAAGAGGAATTAAAGTTTTTCATATAAGAGGAATTATCAACAGCTCAGTTTTACTTTGTATTAGTAAGAACCCACATGACATGATATGCACCATCTGAAAACCATATATTAGAAGGGATATTGAACACTCTTAACATTTTCAAGGGAATGACAAGAATGATAAACAAAATAATACATGCCTAAAGGTTTGGGGTAGAAAATAATAGTTTGGATTTGAATGAGTCACATGAGGTAGACACATACTAGATTTCATTTCTGATGTATTTAAAAATAATTACTTTCTATTTATTAGTCTTTTAATTTGTTCCAAAAAGATAAAACCACTGATGGGAAGAAAAAAAAAAGAAAATTACTTCTCCAAATTTTCAAATGTGATTAAAACTAAAACAATATTTTATGCAAGAGTGAGTTTCCATCATGTAAATACTTCAAGCAAGAGAGTATCAAGTACAATATTTCTAATGATGGCTTATACTTAGATTTACAAGGTATATGTGGTGGAAGGGTAAATCCAGGTTAGGGTAAATGGTGCTCCTTAAAATGTGATAATCTATCATAGAATATTATTTTTAAAATCCTGGGTTAAATGAATTAGAAATTGTTATTATAGGACTTGTCAGAAGACTTCAGATAATATTGTGCATTTCCAAGCAATGAATGGGAATAAAGGGAAATGGATAAAAAGAGTGTCAAAATTAATGGATCTGAAATCCCAAGAAATTATTTTTACCCACTTATCCTGCACAAACCTATTAAAAAATTCATTGCTTCATAATGTATGTTAAAGTATAAAAACATTCAAATCAGCTATGGAAGTGCCTTGGGGTAACCAATTCATTTAACTGAAGGCTATAATGAATAATACTTTTCTAACTGGTGTGGGCCTATTGACTTGGGCCAGTTCCAGACTTGTTTTTCCTCATATGTGTTCCTCACCCTTAATCTGTTGTATTCTGGGGTGGCAGGGGAACTGCTCTCTATAGGATGACAGGTTATCTGACTTCTGGCTAGGTTCACCAACAGGAGGTAATGGTGAAATGTTGGAGAAGAGGAGGAACAGGAGATCCAAGTATTGTCCCTTTTCTTACTCGGCCTCAGGCTGGATCTGTTCAGCTTCAGAATGACTATGGTTTCAGCTCGTTTCAAACTACACATCTGGTAATTCTACCCTTCTCTTGGAACCTCCTACCTCAGGTGGTAGAGACTTTTTCTTTAACTAATCTCAAAGTTGTACCAGGCTTCTTTTGGCATCTTAGAAATTTATTTTACCCATACAACAAATTCCCAGCATTTTATCTCCTTGGCTTGCCTACTTTTGATGGTTTCTGTTTTCCCAGTTGCTGACTAATGCAAGGCTCTTCTACATTATGAAGGCATATTTTTTAATGTTAATGTATTATTTTCTCAGAGAATTCTGGAGATGAAAAGGGTCTTAGGGATTTCTAAACCAAATAGCCATACTCTAGGATATCGTAGGGTGGAGGAGAAAGCCAAATGGGCAAGGATGTGAGACTCTTACTGTTGCTTCTTCAAGATCACTGCAAACATGTACTGTCCTACATCAGGAAAAAAAAGTGTTCCATACGTTGGTGCCTGTGGCTCAGTGGGTGGGACACCGGCCCTATATACTGAGAGTGGTGGGTTCGAGCCTGGCCCGGCCAAACTGCAACAACAATAACAAAAAATATAGCTGGGCATTGTGGCAGGCGCCTATAGTCCCAACTAATTGGGAGCCTGAGGCAAGAGAATCACCTAAGCTCAGGTGTTGGAGGTTGCTGTGAGCTGTGATGCTACAGCACTCCACCGAGGGTGATAAAATAAGACTCTGTCTCAAAAAAAAAAAAATTCCATAGGTATATTTGCTTTTCTTAGTAGTATAGAAAAAGGCTCAAATAAGATTTGACTTCTATGCCAATTCTCTTTCCACTACATCTGTTCAGATTCAGCAACCTTTTATTGAACATATCTTGTTCCTTTCCCCCACCGCCGAAAAGGAACATTACCCTGATTTGCTTTATCTTCTCATCAACTTTTGAAGTGGAGGAATTGTTCAGAAACTGAAGTTTAGAAAGGTGAACTGGCTTGCCTAAACCCACATAGTAAATAAGCATCCAAAATCAGACTTAAACCCCACATTAGCTCTTTCTACAACACAATCCTGCTTCCCTTGGTGATTAAATGCTTATCTGATCTTAAAGTTACATGAAGAGTTTTAGGAAGTAAAATGATGAGTTTAATTGTGTAGATGTCAAATAAAAAGCAGGTGAATGTGCCTTTTAGCAAGACTTTAATTAATCTGATGTCTTATCTACCCTGATATAGTAAGTACTGCCAACTCTGTTGTTTTTGTTTAAATGATGTCTTATAAAATATTTTATTCCCCAGGCACAGGAAGAATACGAGCACCCATAAACTTCCTTCTTGCCCACTGCCTAGAATACACCTTCCTGGCAAATTATTCCATCCAGTTTCTCAATTAATATTAATATAAGTCTGATCATCGCTCTCTCCAAAATGATTCAATACATGGCTTTGTCTGATGAGGGAAAGGAGAGACAAACATCTTTAACAGACTCACATATGGGAAGGAAAAACCAATTAAAGATTATCTCTGAACCAGGAACGCCAATATGAGATGAGGTGCATAACTAATCAGCCCAAGACATACAACAGGTGAAGTGATGAAAATGTGATTGTGAGAAATGCAGCCACAATCTGATGTGCATAATTCATTTTTTTTCATGGAGCGCCTGCCCATCTGCTGTGGCTCAGTTGAAATCAGAAGATGGAAGGAGGCCATGGTTCACTAACTCGCCAAACTCCATCAGGGCCCAGATTCCCCTTCATTTTGTATTTGCTGTTGTACCAAAGACTCAGAAACTACTAATATTCCTCTATGGGTTTCTGAGCTTTCCAGGTTAGGGTCTAATCAGCCTCTCTTTTAAAGGGAACAGAAGTAGGGAGTACTTTATACAACAAAGCAAAGAGAGTCTAACATTTGTTAAAGCTCTGAAGACCTGCCTTCACCTCAACTATGATGAATTAAAATCGTGAAAACACAAGCCTTAATCCTAAAGGAAACAATCCTCTCAGGTCTTATTTTTTCTTATACTTCCCTAGGCTGATGCAGGTTTTTGACACTAAGCATTGCTTAAAAGATTTTCTGAACTTTAAGACACACAAGGAATGAGTGGATATGATTTTAATCTAATTCTGTATAATTCATGGGTCCTTTATTAAAAGATGTTTATGAAATAATGCTTTGCATTGTGATACCCTGAGTTAATTATTCATTTGTATTTTAGGAGTAGTACTGCGTCTCTTTCATTCAGCTTTATGTTCATTGAATAATGCGTTCTGTGCTAGGTCCTGAAATAGGCAGGTGTTGGGCCTTCAGGAAGCACAAACTAAGAGTCCCTTTTTTTGATGAGTCCAAGTCTGGGCAGTTAATTGTCATTTACAATAATGCCACCACAGGAACGTACCTTGTGTTTCCCTCTTGAATGTTCTCTTCATCCCTTTCTCCAAATCACTGAACTCAAGCTCTGTAGAAAACCCATGATTTTACCAAATAGTTCTTTTTTAGCCCTACTCCCAGTAATGTCACATAATAGTAACTTGATAAATATTTTAATAATTTATTAAAAATTATGTTTTATGAAGCCATATGATTTCTATTTCTCTGAATTCTGCTTTATAAAGACAAGTAATTGGTTATCAAATGCTTCTCAGAGTATATGATTAATTATTTAAGAATAGTTGCGGTTCTAAATTATGTACTGTTTGAGGGCAGGGATACATCCTAACTATGTTGGCAATTCCTTCAGTCTTAAATACATTGTCAGTTCTCCCTACATTTTTTTGTAGTTTGATGGATTTTCAGTTTGACCAGTGAAAAATCAAATAGTATCAGCTAGTATTATTACTAACAAAATAACTTTTTCAAAAATGCTTTTTGTTAAAATCATCAAAGAAAATATAAGGATATTCAATGTTTAAATATCAAGTTAGTCCTGTGAGTTTTATAAACCCGTATAGAAAAGGTTTGACTTGAACATTACTCTTTTAATGGTTATTAACAATTGAGATACTTGTTAATAACAATTAACAATGGGCCCACTGTGTGTGTTCTTCCTAGGAGAAAAATTACCATATACACAATCATTTTATTTTTTTCTCTGTTATCACTCTGGTCAACACATTTTATTCTTTTTATACAAATCTAGCACTCAAAAGAGAAAAGTAAGTTTATGAAGGAATAAATGGGTGTGAAAAAACTTCTAAATATCTTTAATAAGAAATGGAAAGGGTAAGATATCAGCCAAATATTATATAATTTCAAAAAGCAAATTTGAACTATCAAGACTTTAGGAACTGCTAGTAGAATGCAAAACTCTGTAGCTTTGAGGATTATATTTAAATATTTTCAGTAAGAATGTTAAAATTGTAAGCTTATGTCCAGTTGGAAGCTGCAAGTCCTGCTTTCCTGCCAGAAATATTAATAAACTGAAACCATTGGCATGGCCCACAAACAATAAACAAGATTAGTGGAAGTTACACATCCTACTCATTACTGCTTTGTGAAAGAGTCACTCAATTGAGAGAACAATATTATAGGAGTTATTTACACTGATGTGAATCATTTGGCCATAAAAAATGAGTAATGACCTGTTAGTCCAGGAGATTAAAAGCTAAGCAGATGTTTCACAAGAATAAAATTAGGCTGGAGGAAGAAACAGAAAACAAATTCATGTTCTGCATTGGTTTGCAGAGCTCAATGGATGAGATAACATGCGTTTGTTGATCAGGACAGGGAGCACTTTTGCCATTTTGCTCAAGATCATTTATTAATATAAAAAAGTTTCAAAGGTCTTTTTAAAAACTGGTTTTAAACAAGAAGCAGCTACTGAGGAAATGGATCCTTGAGCAGTTCACTCCTAACTCCCGCCTTTGCCCACCTGTCATCTCCTGAGGATTGACATTTATCACCCGGGGGTTTATTTCATGGGATCCATACAAATCATTGATCCATGAACCACTACACTAGGCAATGCTATGTTCTGTAACCCTTTTTGATCTACCTGTCAGTAAAGTAGACAGAAATTATTGCCAGGATTTTGGAGTAAGATTAACAACAGGAAAGAGTAGTTCAGAAAGGTAAAGAGAATTTCCCAGTATAATAGATTAAGGAAGTTAATCTGATATAATGTGGTTAGAGTACATGGTTCATAAAAGCCCTAAAGTTTGTGATTGTGTGCTTCAAATATTATGGATTGATTACCTACAAGGAGCATATATCTAAATTAAATATCAGTCATGTTGAAACTCACCTCCTGCCACTAAGAAGCTTACTGCCTTGTTAAAAGCACTTTGCAACTGTGGGAGGCTCAGCCTGGTGGATGCCTTGAGCTCATGAGTTTGAGCCCAGTCTGAGCAACAGTGAAGTCTTATCTCTACTAAATATGCAAAACTGAGGCAAGAGGATCACTAGAGCCCACAAGTTTGAGGTTGCTGTGAGCAATGATGCCACAGCATTCTACCAAGGAGAATAAAGTGAGATTCTATCTAAAAAAATAAAAATAAAAAAGGGCTTTACAGTTTTACATAAAAATAAGATGTTCTGCTTCTGTATCTCTGGACCCCCATGGATGTACTAACTTTTATTTAGAGCTCCATTAAGTGTTAGTTTTTAGTTGAAGAATATTACTGATGCCATGATGAAAGGGGGACATGGATTTGCTTTGATCAATCTAGCTGATGTTTAATCTTGGAATCTTGCATGATTATATTTGTTTGCAGAAATAAAACTACCCTTTTATTGAAAAACACTATGTCTTGAGGGCATGGTATTTTTTTTACTGAATTTTTATGGTCACATTTGTTAAAAATTATAACCATGGTATTTCAGATAAGGGATCTAAGATGGAGAGTTTAACAAAATTGCTGAAGCTATAACAAATGTAACTGAAAGGGTCAGGATTAAAAATCTAGGTAGATTTGAGTAATGTTTTTTCCCCACAAATCCAATGTTAAACTTTGTGGAGAAGGTGGGCACAAGTGATTTATGAATCAATGTGGAGCTTTTAAAACCACATGTATTTAAACTCCACACCTGTTATACTCTTGTATTATTATTAAAAATATTCCTTACTTTAAAGAGGAGAAGGTATTTTAAAATATTTTACTCTTCATTAAAGATGTGTTGGCTTAGTGTTTAGCCTTTTTCAGGTTGCTCAACCTAGGCAAACTATTTGAAAATCAACTAACTATGCATACTTGAACATTCATTGCAATGTCCCAATTAAGAATTCCCTGCTTATCTGAATGTAATTTAACTATGCCTTTTAGTAAAGCTTTAAAGCTGCATGAATATTAGAAAATTTTAAATGCATTTTCTAATATGCTGATTACATAATCAATGATACTGATCATGTAGTAGGATAAATTGCCATTGACTTTGAACTGCCTTCAAATTCCCCAAACATAAATTACCATAAATTTTTAATTTGAACTAACTTTGTTTCTAGAAAAAGCATCAGAGACTATCATTTTGTCTATGTAGTTATTTGGAATTCATTGACAATTAGTGTTCTTAATATATCAGATGAAGACTTCAGCTAAAAATTTTCATGCAAAGAATATCTAGGGCAAACTTCTTATCTCCTCACCACACAACATGTGCTTGCTTATTTCTTGCCTGATACATACCCCTATTCCTCACGTCTTCTGTCCTCATAAGTTCTTTTTTGCTTGCAATATCTAATTTAAACATCACATCCTAAAAAATTTCTTTTCTGCAAGTGCAGATCATGGAGCACAATCTGTGAGTAATATATCCTCATGGACAAAAAGAAGGAAAAAAAGACTATAGTGTATGAATATACCACTGTCAATAGTAATAGCAGCTAATATTTAGAACTTTGCATATAGTCACACTGCCAATGACCCAGCCAAAACAACCAGGAACACAACAACTGTGGTTCAACAAGCCTAGATTTTTACTCATAGAAAAGAAAAATTCCCACCATGGAGAATCATGGGATATCTCAATGGTAGACCATTATTAATAGAAATAACTTATTATATGTATTATTATCATGTGTTCTCTGGTTAGGTCAGGTCAGACTCAAGGTAGTGGGGTCTTGTTGTGGATTGCATGTCAGATATCAGGGATAGTTTGGTGATTGGGTATCTCAACAAATATTGTCTGTAGGGAAGGCCAAATAGAAGGATAGAAGGAGGCTAAATGTGTAATTAGTGGGGGAAAAATGCACCATTCATTTTAGCTGGGAGATAGAGTTGTTTCGTACTTTGAGACTTGGACAACATTCACATTTTGTCAGGATTTAGACTTGATAACATAGTCTTATTTTTGTATTGATCCATTGTGACCACAAAGTGGCCCTGTCTGGTATTGATATTTTATGTAATTGTTTATCCTCAGAGAAACAAGGCCTGTATTGACTACCAGGATAGTTTTAGCAAGACCAAGGCCTGGATGATAGTACCTGGCTAACCTGTGGATGTCAGGAGCTGCCTTCCTCTTTCCCAGTGCTTACATTATATCATTTAATTAGCCAACAATCCAATCAGTTTTAAAGTACTGCTATCTTTATTCTACTGATGATATCAATGAAAATCAGGTGGGTTATGTAATTTGCTTATGACACAGTGATAATAATCAGACCCAGTATTTAAATATTAGGCTATCTGCATTCTTGATTCCAGAGGCCAAACTAAACCATAAATATACATATGATAGTACTAATAATTTTATTTTTCCTCTTTGGATTCAAGTTATTACTCTAAGAACTACAAACATGAAAATGTGTTCTCTTCTAAATCCACAGATATTATTCAACGTTTCAAATCGAGCTCTTCTCATTCCTCTTATCCCTTCACAATATTTTGGTTTATTAAATTGTCCATTTAGTCCTTAGTGTTGTTAGGTATACTGAAAAAAGTATGTTATTCTCATGCCTTAAGGCTAACATACAGAATGTTATGAAAAACATATACAAATGTTTCTATGCTGAGCCTCTAAACCCATGAATAGGTAAAGCTTCTTCTTTTTTTTTAACCCAAGGAGAAAGCAGAGCATGGTTTAGTCATTCATTCTGGAAAGTGAGTCAATTTTGGTCTGTTATTCTCATTACAAACGTAAGTGAAGAAAGCACTCTCAATGCTAGCTATACCACTTAGCACAACTGAGTATTTTTCCATAGCAAGTGACTGCATTATCAAGTGGCTGACATCTTTTGGAGTCTCTGCAATTTCTATGTCATCCTCACTTGCTTCTTCCACTTCATATGCTGCTTCGGGCATTTTTACACTGGTCTGCACTTCAGTCAATATTGCCTGGAAAATTGCTTCTGGATCAGGTTCATTACAGGTTGTCACCTCATCGTTCATTGCAACAAAATGTTCAAAATCTTCTCCTTTGAAATCTACCATGAGAGGTGGACTGTCTGATGGTGCCAAAACATTGTGCTCTTGCATTGTGACAAATCCATCTTTCTTGCAACACTTCTATATAGTTCCTGGGTATACTTTATCACACATAAACACAAACACACACATGTATACACACATATACACATTCATACTACACTAAAACACACACAAACACACATATACATGCTACAAGCTGGGTGTGGTAGTGTATTTTAAATGTTTTTATGATACCTTGGTCAAGAGGGTTGGAGTTTTGAGATCATGTTTGGAGACAGAAATTTCAGTGTCATATTTATGAAATAATTCACTTAGGGGCGTCCAGATCAGTTGTCTACTATTAGTAGAATACATCATTTCTTGTTTATTTCTTGGCTGGTACCCTGTACTCATTCCTTAAATAGGATTCCAGTCATCTGCGTGCATTTATTTAATTTCTAGCTGACAGTGAGGTCTTCAGGCTTCAGGTTCTTGACAATTTACCAACCACCAAGGACTTTAGTTTCTCTCCAATGGAGGTAGAGCAAAGCAGAATGTGAAACATTCATTATAAAGTTTCCATTTTATACTTATCACCCTAAATGACAAAGTTCCTGCCAGGTATCACCTTGCAAAAAAGCTGGCACTCATCAGTGTCAAAGATGTCATCATTTTTTGAAGCCTCTGGCAAAGTCCAGGGAATTTTTGAAGAACTTTTGCAAGGCTTCTACTGGAACTTCACTGGATTCACCACATAAAATTTTCTGGGAGATCTTGTGTCACAATTAAATTTCTTGAGCTAAACACTTGATGCTTGGAAATCTGCCACCCCAATTTCCTGTGCAAATTTTTAAGCACTGATGTCCTAGAGATTCAGGCATTGGCAGCTCTCATTTGTTTGAACCAGCTTAATGTGGTTTTGTGGACTTCTTTGAGGGAAGTTTCCCTCCTTTTTATTGTAGGTCTCTACTTTCCTTATGATATCTCCCCAATACTTACGTTTACATTCTTGGATGTTAGTAACTGTAGTCTTAATGCACCAAAATGTTCCTCCATCTTTCTTCGGCTGCTGCTTTCCAGAAAATGTAGAAGATCAACCTTTTCCTTGAATTCTTCCCTTTGAGTCATAATGTGTTAATTAACTACAAAAATCTTCAGTATTTGTAGGATGTACTTACAATTTAGACCAGTCCTTCACATAGAAAAAAAACTTCTGCAACACATGATAAATGATAGGATATTAGGCCTAATTTAACGTGGTAATAATAAAACATGAAAAAAAGAACTTATACTAAAGAGAAAACAATACAACTAAGGGTCAAAGCCCATACGTTTTACCTTTTGGTATAGAAGGTAAATTAATATCGTGTGCCACAATTCAAGTGGTCAATGTACCACTTCAAAGGTGGTCAGAATGTAAAGGGCAGTCTTATTGAGTATATAAGGTTCATGTCTTATCTATGAAAAATAGGTCAACTTAAGGAGGTGGTCAAAGTAGGGAGGTGGTCAACAGTGGAGGTTCTGCTATATTTATTTTTATATTTACCTTTGATTTTTTTGTGTGTGTCAAATGACACTCATTTTTCCATCATAGTTATGGAGAAATCGGCTTTCCAGAATGCAGAAAAGCTACACATGAAGATTTATTGAGGCACATAATGGTCACTACCTAATCTTTCTCTCCTTGAATAGAGATATGTTCTCACAGAATCTGAATTTTGATTTCATGTTTAATTCACTAGCAAAGTTTGTTGTCTATATCTTCAAAATGTATCTAGTTTCTGATCCTCATCATTTTAACTCAACGGTTAGAGCCATCATCTCTCACCTCAATTATAGCAACAACGTTTAACTGATTCACAGTTCCTATTTCTTCCCTGACACTCCATTATCAAAACAGTAACCTAAGTATCCCATTAAAAAGACAGCCAGATCATGTAGCTTTTGTGATCAGTCCTCTAACAACTCCCCATTTTACTCAGAAGGAAAGATCATCTGTGTGTGATGTCCTATTAGGATCAGGTTGCTGGTTGTCTACTCAATCATATATTCCAAATCTCTTCTTTTCCCCAGCCCTTGATTTCTGTGGTGATATTCCATGAAGATCCTAGGCACTACCCCTTCTCAGAGTCATTTCATTTGTTGTGCTTGGGTCATGTTCCCTTCTGAAGACCTGAATAGAAAGGCAGTGCCTGTGGCTCAAAGGAGTAGGGTGCTGGTCCCATATACCAGAGGTGGTAGGTTCAAACCCAGCCCTAGTCAAAAACTGCAAAAAAAGAAAAAGACCTGAATAGCATATTCCATAATCTCTTTGCTTAACCTCGCCTATTCAATGAGCCCTGCTCTAATTTTTTTTTTTTAATTATAATACCATATCCCATCTGAACCCATCACCTTGGCACTCTTGGTCCCCATTCTCTACTTGGTTTTCCTCCCTAGTATTGACCTGCCTGTACATTAACATGTAATATGTAATTTACTTCTTTAGTTTGTTGTCTGTCTCCCAATAAAAGAGAAAAAGTTTTTTCTTTTACTGCTGAATCTAAATTGTCTTAATTAGTTCTGGGTACTACAAATATAAATGTTTTTTAAATTAATGAATCTGAAGAATGAATAAATGAATACTAAAACATCCCCTCAAATGTAAGTGAGTAGATTTTTAGTGTAAGTTCTTCTGGAATGGAGTTATAAGACTCATGTTTAAAATGATCACAGAATATTAAGTATTCAGCTCTACCAGATATGATGAAAATATATCCTACCAAAGACAATTTCAGTACCAGCTGACATTGTCACTGGAATTCCAGGATAAAGAGGTGCCATTCTACATTTATACCTGGCATTTAGAGACATCACCTTTCTGAAGAGTTTTTGTATTCTTAACTATATAAATAGATACTGGTAATTTAACCTCCCCTAGGTGAGCATGTGTGGGCTTTGCAACTAGAGTGCTACTACCATCAAGATCCATCATGGTAGTGAAATTATTAATTTATATCTATTCATTTTGAAAGAACTATTTATAAATAACTCATGATTCTATTTATAAATAACTCATGATTAATATAGGTTAAAATATGTGGAAATTTGTGGAAAAGACCCAAATAAAGGAAATTCTGTCCAAGTGAATGAACTAGGGAGCAGGCTGAAAATACAAAAAGCAAAGCAAAAAACAAAGTCTTATTTGGTAAAGTACGGCTTACTTTGGATGTCCAGAATTTACTACATGAACTGTATTTTATAAGTTAATATTTGGACACCTTTTCTTTTTTTTTTTTTTTTTGTAGAGACAGAGTCTCACTTTATCGCCCTGGGTAGAGTGCCGTGGCGTCACACTGCTCACAGCAACCTCCAGCTCTTGGGCTTAAGCGATTCTCTTGCCTCAGCCTCCCTAGTAGCTG
>CAUYON010189996.1:0-22727 GCA_963573935.1 Arctocebus calabarensis
TTGGACAGAGTGCTGTGCTGTGGCATCACAGCTCACAGCAACCTCCAATTCCTGGGCTCAAGCAAGTCTCCTGCCTCTGCCTCCCAAGTAGCTGGGACTACAGGCGCCCGCCACAACACCTGGCCATTTTTTGGTTGCAGCCGTCATCGTTATTTGGCGAACCCGAGCTGGATTCGAACCCACCAGCTCAGGTGTATGTGGCTGGCGCCTTAGCCCATTGAGCCACAGGCGCCGAGCCGGATTGTCTTAAACTGAACACTCAAGATTTTGAAACTGTCCCTTGGTTGTATGCTGGGGAGAGCACCCCATGGGAGACAGCCCCAAGGAAGGCGGAGGTCCACCCCCACAAGTGCAGCTCCCTCTGGCCACATGGACCCACCTGCAGCTTGATTTGCTAACGGGAGGCCTCAGGGACCCTCCAGGGGTTCTGGGGTTATTTTTCTTGAGAGGAAGGGAGTGCCCAAACCCCAGCTGGGGGCTTCTTCTTAGTGGCTCAGCTTGCAGGACGCTGGAAACCAGAGGGAGGGTGAAAGGAAGGCCCAGAGGTAGAGAAGGGCCTTTGGGCAGCCTGGTGTGGAGGAGCCTTGAAGGTCCTGGACACCAGCCTCAGTGGCGAAGGACTGAGGGACAGGACCCGCCCCCGCCGCACTGGGGTCCACCTAAGAGCTTCCTGCAACACAGGTGCTGCAGCTCAGCGGCTGGCGGGAGATGCCTGCACAGCCTGCTCTGTCCCCTCACCCTGATAGAGGAAGGTGATGCTAATTCCAGCCAGGCAGAGCCGAGCTGAGGGTCTCCCCACACTGTATCCCGTTTTATAATATCTACACTCAGGTTGGGGGCTCCAGCCTTGAGGTTAGAACTTAAAATGGGCTTTGATTCTTGGTAATTGTGAAGGCTTGAGCAATTTACTTATCCTCTGAAAGCCTCAGTTTCATTATCTGAAAAATGGTACAATACTGAGCTCGGAGAGTTTTGTGAGCATTAAATGATGCACATGAAAACTGCTCAGTGCTGTTCGGGGCTCTGGGGAACGTCCTCGTCCTGCTGAGAGCTTAGGTCGAGGCCCCTCCACACCTACACCTCCAGGCACAAGACGACCCACACCTCTGAGGAATCAAGACAGGTGTGGTGAGCAGTGATGGCTCACACACAACCACAGCACAGGTGCCCAGCGAAAGTCCGCGATTGAACAGAACACCTCATCTGGAAGCCGGGACATGAGGAGTGAGGGAGCAACGGGGCATCGACTTCTGCACACACGTCGCGTTTCTCCTGCAGCCACAACAAAGCGCCGTGTTGAGGGCTCACAGCACCTCCTATTTATTGCCTCACAAGTCTGTAAGTCCAAGTCTGGGCGGTTCCCTTGCTTGTCCTCGGCTGAGCATCATGGGGGCTGAAATCGAGTGTCAGCAGGGCTGTTGCCGTGAACCTCCTCCCAGCCCCTCTCAGGTGGGTGTCTGGATTAAGTCCCTTTGGGTTCCTGTCTCCTTCCTGGCTCTCCTAGCAGCTGCCCACGTTTCTTCCTGTGGCCACGTGGCCCCTCCAGCACTGTGGGTCTAATGCCTCTCTCGCTTTGTGCTTGTCTCTCTCTGACTTCCCCTTCTCCTGCCTGCTCTGACTCCAGCTGGAGAAAGTTCTCTGCATTTACACAACCTGGGGCCCACAGGGATACCCCAGGATAACCACGTGTTCAAGTCTGTCTGGAAGGTCCCCTTTGCCCTGCAGCCCAACACAGCCACAAGTTCTGGGAATGGGGGCACAGGCGTTCTGCCAACCGTACACTTGCGTGCATTTCTCTTGCTCCTGTAACCCTGATGTTCTCTCCACCTCATTCGATTTATCATGCAAAGACGTTTTTAAGAAGGGAGTGAAGCTGACGAGGGTGAAGGCTCAGGAGCAGAGGCAGCTGTGCTGTGGGGTTTTCCTTCTAAATCAGCAGTTCTCAACCTGTGGATCACAACCCCTTTTTAACAATGAAAATACATTGCAGCATTAGGAAGGTTGAGAACCACGCTCCTAAATGCAGCAGAACAGATCAAATTGCAGCCTTCCCCCCCCCCCCACCTTCTTTCTTTATTTCTGTTCCTTTCTTCTCTTCCTTTGGCATTTGAGAAACATACCAGAATCTCAGCCTTTTGGGCCAGAGTAAAGAGAAAGCATGGATTGAGGTTTCCTGTCTTGCCACACTCCAGCAGTAGAAGGCAATGGGGTGTAAAAAGCCAGGGACAGTCTGCCACTCAGCTGCCTTCCTGGGTGGCTGGCTGAAAGCAAGCACCCCGTGCATGGAGGGCCCAGTGGGAAGGGAAGACCAAGAAACTACCTGAGCAGGTCTCTAAATTTGGTGTATTTTACAAGGGAAGATTGAAGGGCCCACCAGTAAGGTACATCGATGATAACTGAGCATGCTACTAAATCTGAACTTGAAATAATACATTTTTGGTATTTTAAATGATATTTAAAAGTTGAACTCCAGATACATCAAAGAAAAAAATTTTTTTAAGTATTTGAGGAGGCTCGGTGCCCATGGTTCAAGCGGCTAAAGCGCCAGCCACATACACCTGAGCTGGTGGGTTCCAATCCAGCCCAGGCCTGCCAAACGACAATGATGGCTGCAACAAAAAAATGGCCAGGCGTTGTGGCAGGCGCCTGTAGTCCCAGCTACTTGGGAGGCAGAGGCGGGAGAATTGCTTGAGCCCAGGAGTTGGAGGTTGCTGTGAGCTGTGATGCCACAGCACTCTACCCAGGCAACAGGTTGAGGCTTTGTCTAAAAAGAATTTAAAAAATAAATAAATAAAGTATTTGAGGGAAGAATAATTAATAGGGTCTGCCCTTCTGTGATTTTCTTCAAACATTCCAGGCTGGAGTGAGTGACATCATCATTACTCACAGCAACCTCAAACTCCTGGGCTCAAGTGATCCTCCTGCCTCAGCCTCCTGAGTACCTGGGACTCACGTGTGTGCTGCCATCCCAGCTAACTTTTTTCTATGTCTCATTGAGATGGGGGGTCTCAATATTGCCTTGAACTCCTGGCCTCACGTGATGCTCTGCCTCAACCTCCTAAAGTATTGGGTTTACAGGTGTGAGCCACCATGCCTGGCCCTCTTTTTCAAACTTTCAAGTTATAAACTCCTTTGTAGGTTTGGAGAAAAATTAGATATATGGTAAATTCGATTTTTTTTTTTAAAGACAGAGTCTCAAGCTTTTGCCCTGAGTAGAGTATCATGGCAACACAGCTCACAGCAACCTCAAACTCTTAGGCTTAAGCAATTCTCTTGCTTCAACCTCCCAAGTAGCTGGGACTACAGGCGCCCACCACAATGCCCGGCTATTTTTTGGTTGTAGTTGTCATTGTTGTTTGGCAGGCCCATGCTGGGTTCGAACCTGCCAGCTCTGGTGTATGTGGCTGGCACCCTAGCCACTGAGCTATAGGCACCAAGCCAGTAAATTAGATTTTTAAAACATCCATTTTATTGAGCTTGAATTCATGTGGGAGGTGGGCAGGCTGACTTCTCAGCGGGCGCTCAGCCTGAGATAGCTCTGTACACCTGTCTCCAGGCCTGCTCAGACTCTGTTGTAAGCTGGGATAGAGAAGCACTATTTCCCCAGTGTTGATTCCCTGTCACCTTCAACCAGGCTGGGGTCCAGCAACAACAACCCTGAGAAACTCATGTGCAGTGTGAGCGTCTGGGTCACTGAGCTTTGACAACTGTATACACCGTGTAACTGCTGTTCCAATAAAATGGAAACCACACATTTCCATCCACACAGAAAGTCCTCTTCTGCTCTTCAATCAATCCCTGCCCCACAGTAGTTTTTTCCCATCACTATAGAATAGGTTAGCCTGTCTTAGAACTTCAAGCTTCTCCAGAGAAGCAGAGCCCATAAGACATGTGTGTATATATAAGAAGTTTATTTTGAGGAATTCACTCACACAGTTGTGGAGTCTGCCAAGTCCAGAATTGGTGGGGCGGGACAGGCAGGCAGACTAGAAATTGGACAAAAGGTGATATTGCAGCTTGGAAGAGAACTCCTCCCGGAAACCTCGGCATTTCTCTCAGGGCCTTTCACTGCTTGGATGAGGCCCACCCACATTGTACAGCGTAATCTCCTTCGCTCAAAGCCAACCGCCTGTAGGTGCGGTTAACATCTACAGAACACCTTCACAGCAACACTTAGGTTAGCTTCAATTAAATAACTGGGTACTGTTCCCTAGCCAAGTCGACACGTGCAAGGCGTTGTCGTGGAATCACGATATCAGGCAGCTCGTGCTGCTCTGTCTGCTCCTTCCACGGAGCAGGACCTTGTTCAGATGCGTCCCTGTGGTCTGTCTCGGCAGCCCCTTACTCTGTGTTACGGGAACAGTGCTCCTTCATGCGGCTGCAGGAGCTGGATTCTAAGACACCAGGCATTTCACAATGCAACTATGAGACCTAAAATGTCATTTAAAACAAAGAAAGTTGCCGGCTCGGCACCTGTGGCTCAACGGTCTAAGGCGCCAGCCACGTACACCTGAGCTGGCGGGTTTGAATCCAGCCAGGGCCCGCCAAACAACAATGACAGCTGCAACCAAAAAATGGCCACGCGTTCACTGGCTCCACACCCTGCTCACTCAAGGTTGTCTGGGAGCCCGTGTGACCAGCTGCCTCTCGTTGGCCTCCTCCTACCTTGAGGGCTCTGTCCTTGGTCCTACCCCCATCTATCCTCCCTCCTGAGATGATCTCACCCTGTTTCCTGACTCTGGATTTTAAACTTCTGGCCCCAGCTTCCCTGTGTGCTCCTGGCAAATGGCTGTGCTGACAGTTCTATGCGTTTATAATCAAACTCTGGTCTGCAGCCCTTCTCATCTCAAGGCTGGGAAAGTCCATCCTTCCAGGTTCTCAGACCACATGAGTACAGTCCCTTCCTTTACGCTGCATCAATTCCATCCCCACATCCCAGGGGCCCCGCTTTTCAACTGGTTCTCACCATACCCTGATAGACTCACAACATTGTCTTGCCTGAACAACCCTGCTGGTCACCCCACCGTTCTCCCTGCCTCGCTCCTTGGGTCCCCACAGGCTGTTCTCAGCTAACTGGCCACAGCAACCCCATTAAAGCCCAAGTCAGTCTTGACCCTCTGCTCAGGCACCACAGCCCATCTCCCTCAGGCCAAACTTCCCTCCACTCATTTGGCTCCCTACCCCGCTTCTGCATGTGTCTTAAACAGGCCAGCTGTGGTCCTGCCTCTTGCGTTTGAACTTGCTGTGCCCACTCCCTGGCACAACCTTCCCCCAGGTTTCTGGGTGGCTGCGCCCCTCATCTCCTCCTGCAGCTTTAAAACTGCAACTCTCCCGGTCCACATTCCTTTCCCTCCTTCTCTACTGTATCTTCTCTTCAGTTTCATCTGATTTATTACAGCTTTTGTCTTATTGTCTTCTCCACTGAAATGTAAGCAGGATTTGTCCCTGCCAAGACCCCAATGCCGTGAACAGCCTGCAGTTCACAGAAAGGGCTGACCAATAAATACTTGTGGGGTGGACAAGTATTCCTGATGGCACGGACTGTCTTTGAGAGGTACTATGTGATAATTGCCAACTTCACACTATCCCTGAGAAAAGTTACAAATAATGGACATCAAATCCATAAATGAATACAGACAGTGCCTAATTTACGATGGCAGGACTTGGCGATTTTTCTACTTTGCAATGCGTTTAAGGGGCACTAAATGCACTTTCGACCTATTATATTTTTGACTTAGCAAGGGCTTATCCGGACCTGGCCATACGGTAAACCCAGGAGCACCTGTGATGTGATGATAAAAGAAAAACGATCTGCCATGTTTCCCTATAACTATACTGGGAGGCTCAAGACCCCTTCAAGTAGCCATTTGGTGGGCCACGGTGAGCGAGCTGGGCTGTCAAATGTGCACAGAGACCTGCCCGGCCTCCGGCTCCAGCGGAGCTGGACGTGCGGTCCGGTGGCGGCGCTCCAGGCGCTGGGGGACCGACGCCCCGCCCGCTGCCGCCGAGCGAGCCCTCCGTTGGCTGTTCCGGGAGGGCCCGCGCCCCCATTGGCCGAGGCGCGGGCAGGGGTGGGGCCGGCTCGGGGCGCCCCGCGGGCCGCGGAGGCGCGCCCGGTGCTGCCGTAAAGGTGCCTCAGGCGGGCGGCGATGGTCTTCAGGAGAGTGCCGGGCGCCCACCTGGCCGCTGAGGCCCACCGAGGGCCCAGGTAGGCGCCGGTAGCCGATGTCCCGGACTCCGTCGGCCGCGCCCTGAAGCGCCTCCTTTCCGGACCGAGGACTGGGCCGAGGTTCAGCGAACAGCTCGCGCAGGCGCATTCGGCGCACCCCCCCCCGGCAGCCCCCGCGGCCCATATGAGGAGGCGGAGGGGGATGACGTCATCCAGCGTGGCGACGGGCATTGGGCGCCATTTTGAAAAGGGAAAAAAAATCCCTACCCGGCGGCAGCGGCGGCGGCCGGGGCCGAGCGCGGGGCGGCTGCAGCGCGGAGGCCGTCTCCCTGTTCAGCAGTGGTCGGCGCGCCGGTCCTGCGCGTCCCGCCGCCGGCTGCCATGGCAGGTAAGGGGCCCGCGCGGGGGCGGGTGGAGGCCGGGTCCGGCGGCTGTGGCCGGGCTGACCGCCCTGTTGTTTGCAGGAGCCGGAGGCGGCGGCTGCTTCGCTAGCAGCAACGACTTCCAGTGGTGCTTCTCGCAGGTCAAGGGAGCCATCGACGAGGACGTAGCCGAAGGTAAGGCCCCGCGCCACTCCGCCCGACCGCCTTGGGGACACCTCGCGGGCACAGCCGAGACGTTCCGGCCCCCGCCCCGAGACCCCGCCCGCCTGCAGGAGGGAAGACCGGCGAGAAAAGAGAACGGGAGGGGAGGCCTGCGGGAAGGGAGGAGGACGGGAGGGGAGGCCGGCGGGAAGGGAGGAACCCGACAGAAGTGCAGGAGGGGAGGCCAAAGGGATGGGATGAGGGCGAGAAGGGAGGCCGGCGGGGGCTCGGGGACGGCAGCGGCGCTCGTGGGGGTCGCGGCGCCAGCGAACCCGTCCGGTGGGCGAGTGCTTATGTAAGCCACCAAGGTCACCGGTGGGCTGCGGGACTCGGGCTCTCCGGTGCCCGGGCTGCTGTCTCTTGCATGGGGCGGAACCAAGGAACCAGCTGCAGACATTGGGGACTCCGGAAACTGTCGGGCTCTCGGTGCCCAGGAAAGAGAGCACAGTAGCAGCAGAGCATGGGAGGGCACCTGGCATTCGAAGCTGTGTCGTTAGTCACCTGCGGTCTGGAACAGGCCGTTTTCCTTAGTGTCTTCATCAGAAAGAGAGTTGGACTACTTGATTCTTCAGGTTGCTTTCTGCGGTTCTGAAATTCTTCAGTTTTGCTATGAAGTCTTTCTCCTTTTCCTCTGGTATGTTTTAAAGCTCCTACACCAGATTTTATCTTGAACCTGATGGTATTACTATAAGTTGGTTGGTCTTTTCCTTGATTATCGCTTTAAGTGGGCACCAGGCACAAAGTTTTAGGGTGATGGCAAGAATGGGAGTGGGTCTATTGCCCCAGATCCCAGGAAAACTGTCAACTTAAAGTTTAAAAGCTTTGTTCCTTTCCTGATGCATAATTGAGTGTAAAAGTTATTCATAAAGATTTACAAGTTGAATATTTCAGATTTAGTCATACTGACTCTTTTATATTGTTAGTGCATCTTACTGAACACTGTAAATCTTTAATCTCCTACAAATTTTCTTTGCACCAAATACACCTTCCCTGCCTCAGATTACCTAAATCTCAGGCCAGGAAGGTGTATTTGGTCATATGTATGGTCAGCTGTCCTGTACCTAACCCCCCCTCCCCATGACCTTCTTGCCCCTCCTTCATCCTGGGCCTCTCCCTGGCAGTGTCTTGTGTTGACGCATGACTCTGGAGGACATCTGGAGATCCTTGGCCCACGGGACAAACACTGCCCAGGTTATTGAACAAGTGAAACTATGCATTGAGAAATTTGTAAAGCTCTGTGCTCTGAGATTTGAAACTGGTGGTTTATACATAATCTAAATATTAATCTAAATTACTGACTTTGTTTCTTCCCTTGTTTTTACTGATAAACTTTTTTAAAATTTCAGATTAATGTGAAGGTACACATGGTAAGGTTACACTGTTTGCATTTGTTAGATAAAGTTCCAGTTGCAGTTGAGCTCTTTCTCCCAGGGCTGTGCTGTAAACCCCTCCTTACATGACGCCCTTTAGGTGAGAGCCTACCAGTCCTCCTATGCCCTTCTCCCCTACTTGAATTTAATTGTTTTTCTCTTGTGAAGGTATAGTTGTTTATCTGTTGGTTTCATATTAGTATTGCATACATTGGATACTTATTTTCCCTATTGACTCTGTTTCTTTTGTAGCGACTTAAAATATAAAATATATTACCTTTTTTGTCTTATTTGCATTGCCAAGTGATTGACAATTGAGCCTTACTCAGGTGTGATTTCTATGGCTAGTAAAGCAAAAACTTGTTTATTTAAAGACAGGGAGGTAGGAGGACTTAATGCCTGTATTAATTTCTGATTTCTTTACTCTTTTATTTTTGAAAGTTTTTTTGACAGCTGAAGGAATTAAAATTTAAATCAAACTAAAGTATAACATTACACTTATGAAAATAGCACACTTTCCCTTAAAAAAGTCTTAACATGGCTCAGCCTGTGGCTCAAGAGGCTAAAGCGCCAGTCACACATACACCTGAGCTTGTGGGTTCGAATCCAGCCCAGGCCCACCAAACAACGATGACAGCTGCAACCAAACAATAGCCAGGCTATGTGGCGGGTGCCTGTAGTCCCAGCTACTTGGGAGGCTGAGGCAAGAAAATATTATAAGCCCAGGAGCTGGAGATTGCTGTGAGCTGTGATGTCATGGCACCCTACCCAGGGCGACAGCTTGAGGCTCTGTTTCAAAAAAAAAAAAAAAGTCTTAACAGAAATAGTTGTTCTGAGTTAAATCAATTGGCACTTTTTGCAGTTCTAAACCCCTATTTTAAGTAAAAAATTGAATGCATCTAAAAGTTTGGTATTTCAGGTTGTCATTCTTTTTGTAACATTGCTTTGCAAGAATTCTCCCCATGTGTTTTATGGTTATTGTGTGTATTCAAAGCTTTTTACATTAATCCCTGTGCCATAGGAACCCATAAGGATTAACGCACTAAACCACAACTCTTCACCTTTTGGTCAAATGGTCGTGATATTGTTAGCTTGTGTTATGTTATTACCACAGAGTTGCTGATGAAGGACGGAAATGTAATTGTTAGTAGCTAAGGAAAGTTAAGCAATAGGAACCAAGAAGCTGGCCATGCCCACACTCAGTCTGGATGGGGAAATACTGATAAGAGATAATTAATAGGAGATGGGTAATTTAAGGATATTATCATTGCATACTGATACTTGGATTATAGAATTTAAGGTACAGTAAATTTTATTTGTTTAAATGTGTGGCTTGTGAGGAGCTTTGTTGAAGATTTTTGTCAGCTCTGCAGAGCCCACTGAAACCCTCCACCATGCCTTGTCTTCTGCTTTCCCTCAGTGGGTAATAGAAAGAACCTTAGAGGTTGAGACCAAGACCCTCTCCTGACTTCTTTGGGGATAGTGCCAGGTATACACAGAGTGGTGCATGGGGAAGGGTAGACATACCTGGCTTTAAGGGTCATGGAATAGCGTGGAAAAGGCTTTGGGTTTTGTTTGTATTTTTAAATGATTAGTTTTGGGGGCCTGAATCTTAGCTCTGGGTATGAGTATTGAACTGTGTAAAATTTGATGCTGCCTTTTATAAGAATTGAGTTTTGCTGTGGATCAGGTCAGCCATCATATGAACAGCTGTGATTCTATCAGATTTCCCATCTCCCTGCAAATAGGCATAGAACTGAGCTCACAAGGAAATTAAAAATTGTCCTAGTGGTGACCAGGTGCATAAGCAGTGGTCAGTAATGACTTGACCTTTTCCATCCCTGCTGAAAGATGGACTAGATGAGCAAGAGTCAAAACAGTGAAACTAGGGGAGCTTCCAGAAGGAAGAAGAAAAGCTGTGTGTTAGCTTGTACATCCCAGATGGTTTTCAAGTGGTGAGCACGCTTATGCAAGTTGTGGCACATTTGTGCAGATTTGTCCCGTGTGTTGTATGGGCCCCTGCACTTGGTGCTGCCCCCCGGAGCTCGCTTCCAGCAGGGGATGTCTTTTGCAGATGTCATATGGATGTTAACGTCCTTGGCTAACGAGCTCTCGGAGCTCCTTAAGCTTGAAGGTCGGTGTCGTCCTCTCTGCCCCGCAGCCCCTTGTAGAGGACCAACCAGAAGGTCGCCATAGGGCTTATGACTTGTCAGAGATGACCCCAAGTATGCTGCCTGTCGATGAATTTAATCTTTGTACTAGCTGAGGAGAAAATATTGTTCTTCTCAATCTCAGCAGCAAACACCAAGGCACAGAGAGCACTTAACTGGGTTGTGCACCCAGTATACGGCAGAGCCAGAGTTTGAAGTCACACTGACTGGCTTCAGAGCCTCCATGTGCTGTCCTGCTTCAGGACCATTTGTAGCCAGTATACTTGATAAAGGCCAAACCAAGAGATGTGGCTGCCTAGGCTTGAGACAGCTGTCCTTCTAAAGCTCTCACCACCAAGAACTATATGAAAATGTTTTTGAAAGCAAATGAAATACTTTCAATGGAAGTAGCTATCAAAATGGAATAAGATTAGTAACAAGGGTTCAAAAATAGCATCATTTTCCAAGCAATTCTCAAAATATTTGAAGAATATCAGAGACACAGTAAGAATCTGAAACGCCTGAGTGTCAAGTAAATGCTGCAGCACCTTTGCCTGTGGATTTTCTTTGAACATGAGCAGCCTGCTTACTTGCGGGGAAGCTGTGGGTCTTGCTTTCTGTGTGTGTTAACAGAGAAATTACCAGAGGGGCTGGAGGAGGGAGGAGCTGCTGCTGGACCAGGTTCCACAGAGCTTTGCATCCAGGATGGCAGCTAGCTCCTCTCATCTCAGATGCTGTGATTTTAAGTACTTTGACTTTTTCTGTGATGATCTTGCTTTTATCAGTTTCTCAATCCATGATCTGATCTGTTGCTTTGAATTAGACGTTGACCTTTTTCTAAACAAGTAACACTAAGCAAAACTAAAGGTTTGTCTGCTTCAGCCAAGCATGAATCTGGGGAGTGATATTAATGACATGAGTGTTTGGGTAATCTGGTAGAATAAACCTTTCTAAGGGGGGTTACATAGATTTTTATGAAAGAAACGTTTTAAGTTGGAAATTTAGAGAAAGTAAGGGCTTAGTATCAGGAAGCTATTGTGTTTCGTTGACTGCAAGATACATCTAATTTAAAGGTACTAAAATTTGGGAAAATGTACTTGAAATCATTGAAATACATGGAGGGGTGCCCATCCTTTTTTCCCCCTCTGCCACCCTGCTTTGGAAGAGTAAGAGTTGTCATGGGCCACACATTAAACACATAACACTGAGGACAGTGTTGACGCCCTGGCAATCCTGGGGAGTGCAGACCTTCCCGGTGCTCTGCCTGGGCTCTTCTGTGTGTAGACAGTGGGCACTCAGGCTAATCACTGGTCTTTACTCTTGATGGGACACGGTGTTTGGTTATTTGCATTATTCCCAGATTGATTTCTGTATTTCATTGCAGAATTTCCATTATACCAATACCACTGAAAATGGCCTTCAGGAAAGTGTGCTCTGGGGAAGGCAGTTAGTAAGCCAAAGCTGTAGGTACATTTCTTTTTTTTTTTTTTTTTTGAGACAGAGTCTTATTATGTCACCCTCAGTAGAGTGCCATAGCGTTACAGCTCACAACAACTTCAAACTCTTGGGCTCATGCAATTTTCTTGCCTCAGCCTCCCAAGTAGCTGGAACTACAGGTGCCCAGTACAATGTCGAGCTATTTTTTGGTTGTAGTTGTCATTGTTGTTTAGCAGGCCCTGGACTGGCCCAAACACACCAGCCTTGGTACATGTGGCCAGCGTCGTAACCGCTGTGCTACAGGCGCCAAGCCTGTAGGAACATTTCTGTGGTTTGATTTATGAGCACTTCATAGGAAGAGCCTGCCTTTCCTGAGATCAGCGCACTCACCATACCTACATCTTAATGTCTTCGAAATTAAGGCACATGATCGAGAAGCCCACCTAGCCATAATTACGTAATCAGATATAAATTTACAAGATTTGTGGTAGAATTAAATCACACTCCTTGTTTTATTGATTCCCTGATTTTAAACTGTTTGTAATTTTGATGGAAAGTTCTGGATTTGATTTGTTTGCCTTTTATCTGCATGGAAGGCCCCTTTTGGAGCTTCAGCCTGCTTATCTAGAAATGGGATCAGAAGATTTTGTTAAGAGCAAATGAGGTACTACAGTGCTTCTATAACCTGTGAAGTGCTGTTCTTAGTTCCCGTGTGTTGGGAGGTGTTTAGGTTGGTTTTAGCTGTATGTCAACAAAATAAATAGCCGGGTGTGTTTTCCTGACTCCTCTCGTGTCCACCTGGCCCAGATCCCTACCTTGGCCTTTGCTTCCTGGTTTTTCCGTTATTCTTTAGCAATTATTAATCTCTGCTTCCTGTCTGCTCTGCTCACCCTGTGGCCCTTCACACACCTTCGAGTCCTGACTCTGGCAGCTGTGGGACCCAGTGTTCTCAGACTCTGCCTCCTCACTCAGGCACTGAGTCGTAGCAGTTGGTGGAGTTGGGTACGGATAACAAGGGGACACGTTTTCCCTCTTGTTAGCTTAGTGTTAACTTGGCAGTTACTTACCTCTGCTTTCCTCATTTGTTAAGCAGGGGTCCTCTTAACCTGTGACTATTACAGGGTTGCTGTAAAGGCTGCAAATGTGTTTAAGCTCCACAGACAGAAGCACAGTAACCGGTAAACTGTTGAGGTGTTAACTGTCCTGAGAGACTCTTGCCTAAGATAATAGCTGACTCAGTGCCGCTGCAGGGAGCAGGTCATAAAAGTGGAGCGTGTTACGTACAGGGGCCAGCCCCCTCCAGTGCCTCCATCAGGAAAGCACAGCAGTTGCCGGCTGGTGTTGTTGGCAGATAGTGACCCAGTTCCTGCCTGCAGGAAGCTCCCTATTTAGACAGAGACATACAGCAGGACTCATTGTACCACAGCGCTCCTGTACACAGACTCGGGTAGGGAGCTGAAGGGAGAAGAACGTTCCGGGTAGAGAGAGCATGGGGCCTCCGGGCAGTCAGCGCTGGAGGTGAAACTGGGAGCCCTTGAAAGCAAGCGGGAGGCAGGCAGGGGCCAGAGGGTGATGAATAAAGGCCTTGAACACTGCGCCTTTAAGGTCCTGAGCAGAAAAGTCACATTCATTTACGTGTTTTTAGGAAGGTCACTCTGGCCTTCAGAAAGTGGGTAGTGACAAGGTCAGAATGAAGGCAGAGATGTCAATTAGGGATCACTACAGTAATAAAGGCTAGAGTGGAGGCTTCCTCCGAATCTGGGGCTGGCAGACTTTCTTGTGAAGGGCCGAATAGTAAATATTTTACGATTTGCATCCAGTCTGCCTCTGTTACAACTTCTGAACTCACCTTGTCCTTGTAGCAGGATGGCAGCTGTGGACTGCAAAAGTGAAGGGTGATGGCTGCACAGCCAAGTACTTTCAGGAACAGACAGCGGGCAGCTGGCCATGTTTTGCCACCAGTCAGGTTGTAGTTTGCTGATCCCTGCTCTGAACTGTTGGTTCACTTTTATATATACTCTTTGTTGTTTTTAGAAACAGCATCTCACTTGCCTTGGCTCAGATGCAGTGGTGCCATCTTAGCTCACTGTGACCTCAAACTCCTGGGCTTGAGCAATACTCCTGCATCAGCCTCACTTTCCTTGATAATTATCGAGGATCCAGAGAACTTCTGTTTGTGTGAGCTGTATCTATCCATATCTACTGTACTTGATATTAAAACAGTACAACCTAAAATAGTTATTATTTCACTTTAAAAGCAGTAATCTGCATGTTAACATTTTTAATGAAAAACAAAGGCTTAGCGAGAAGAGTGCTTCAATTTTACACTTTGCAAACCCTCTGGAAACATGGCTTAATAGAATACATCTGTATTCTCAAACCTCCCTCTAAATCCAGTGTAAGATTAGCTGTACTTTGGAATCAGTGAGCTTTTTTATACCCTGTTACCTTAGAGTCCATAATGGGGGCTCTTGTTTGTTTTTGTTTTTTAGGAGATGGGTTGGCAGGCACTGTGGCTATAGCTCAGTGGTTAGGGTGCCGGCCACATACACCAGGGCCGGCAAGTTTGAACCCAGCCTAGACCTGCTAAACAACGACAACTGCAGCAAAAAATAGCCAGGCGTTGTGGCGGGCACCTGTAGTCCCAGCTACTTGGGAGACTGAGGCAAGAGAATTGCTTAAGTCCAAGAGTTTGAGGTTGCTGTGAGCTGTGATACCACGCTACTCTACCAAGGGCGACACAGCGAGACTTACAGAAAAAAAGAGAGAGGTGGGGTATTGCATGCTGTCACCCAGGCTGGAGAGCAGTGACATGACAGTAGCTCGTTGCAGCCTGGAACTAACTGCTAGGCTCCAGTGATCCTCCCACCTTAGCCCAGAGCAACTGGGCTCCAGTAGGTACCCGCCACCCCCATCTAGAACCGGCACTTCTGTGTTACCCTTTGAATGGCTCCTTTGCTCATAGCATTTTGATAGCTTCACACCTTGATCGTTTGAAATGTCCGTACATAGCCCAGAGATCCACAAAACCAAGAAGCCTTACATAGGTGGCCCTGAGGTGGTCAGGTTACAGTTTGGTTTATACATTTTAGGGAAACAGGAATTGTAGGTGACATCATAAATCAGTACATGGAAGGTTTACATCGGTTCACCCTAAAAAGGACTTCTCAAAGTGGGGCTTACATAGCTGCTGGGTTTAGAGATTTTTTGCTTTGTAATCAGTTGAAGAAATAGTTTTGTCTAACGGCTCAGTCAGTGGGAAGAATGCTTGAATTAAGTGGTCTGCTTCTGTCATGTGGGTCCAGAACAGAGTCAGGTTGGAGAGGAAGCTATGGTCTACTGGACTAATTTAATAAAAACGTTTATAGTCGGGTGTTGTGGCGGGCGCCTGTAGTCCCAGCTCTTGGGAGGCTGAGGCAAGAGAATCACCTAAGCCCAGGAGTTGGAGGTTGCTGTGAGCTGTGACCCCACAGCAAGGGCGATAAAGTGAGACCCTGTCTCTAAAAAGAAAAATAGGTTTTACAAGATCTTAGGGTGGTGAGTAGTGACGTGATCTTTGCCCTAGGTCTCTGTTTGATAGAGCACCTTGTCATGAAGAGTCTGTTCTAACACCTAAAGGGAGAGTATGGGGAGGCAGGCCCAGCACCCCTTCTTTATTGCCAGGAATTCAGTTCTGAGGTTTTTCTGGGGTCCCCCGGCTAAGATGGGGTTTGTTCAGTCAGTGGGAGCCTTAGGATTTTATTTTTCATTTACTTTGTGAAATGTGTGTTTGGTCTGTGCCCCCATGTCCTGGCACATAACTCCTAAAATGTGGGGGGCTTCATTGTCGTCCTTGTATGCTAATGAGTTGACTGGTGGCTGCTAACTGTAGCTTCAGGATTGTGGCTGGTCATCTGGAAGACGTGCTGAATTAGAGGCTGGGATTTTCAGCCCTACTCCCAACCGCAGAGTTGGAGGTTAAATTGTTCGCCTGGGGCACTGCTGTAATCAGTCACACCTGTGTGGGTGGCTTTGAGGAGCTTCTGGGTAGCTGAGCCTGCCGCCGTCCTGTCCCGAGAGCTCTGCACCCCTTCCCTGCCCCTGCCTGCCCTCCCTCCTTGTGCCCTCTGTGGTCTTCCTTATAAGAACTCTAAAGGTGTGTTCTGGGAGTGCTGTGAGCCGCTAGGGCCGACGGAGCTAAGCAAGGAGTTGTGGGAATCCTGATTCATAGCTGTTGGTGAAGAGCAGAGGTCAGACCTGGGGTCTGACCCTGTGTTGGGGTCAGGTTGAGCTGCTGCCCTGCAGAGTTGATTGCCTCCTTGCTGATGGGGAGAAGTCTGCACACATGGTGACTGTGCTGTCGGAGCACAGGGAGAAGCTGTTTCCAGCTCAAACAGCTGCCTGTTCTTCGCTCCGAGACAGCATCCTCCTTGGGGGGCAGCAGGGAAACTTTTTATGCTGCCTATTTTGCCACAAAAAAATAACCAAAAAGACATGGAAGAGTTGGAATTGAATAAAATTAATTATTTTAACTGTTCATCGAAGACATTCTTAAGTAAAACTGGCTTCTTTTTTCTTCTTTTTCCTGCATGTGCAGGGCGTGAAGAATACAGTGACCGCTGGTGCCTTAGGCACTGGGCCGGGACTTGTGCTGAGGAGCCTCCGCTCACCCGTGGGAATGACAGCACAGTGACAATGACAGATAACGTGTTAGTATTACTATGAATGTAGCTTTGACCGCATGGACCCTCCGAGAGGTTCTTGGGGACTCCATGGGGTCTGGAGACCACTCTGAGAACTGAACTGCTGCTCTGAGGCCAGATGTTAGCAGTGGGGATGTCACGGACAGGGCAAAATTAACTGCCCCTCTCACTTTTACTAGATGTTGTTTTTTTTATCTCAGAATACAAAAATAGAGTGTTTATTATTTAAAGAAAATCAAAGGATACAGTATGTGGAGAGGGTGGCAAAAGCCCCTTTCCATCACATCGCTGTCCTGCAGTCTTCCCTTTAGAAGTCACTGCTCTTAACTGTGTCTCTTTCTAAGCCATTTTCTATGTTTACTTGTTTATATTTTAAAATTTAGTATGTGTATAAGCAGTAGATTGACAAATGTGGGATTTTACTTTAATCGTTTTGCAACTTTATTTGTTAATCATGTGTAATGTAAGATCTTATAGCAAATCTGGCTTTCTGCTGTGTATGTGCCTGGGTTCATTTGACCCTTGCCACGGCTCCCAGAGATTACTGTGCTGCACTTATTTTACAGGTGAGAACATTGACTCTCGGGGGCACTTCAGTCACTTGGTGGTGGTCTCGGCGCTAGTGGAGACTGCCATCACAATTTCCATGCATGTATTCTGAGTGCAGAGCACTTTTTTTGTGTGTGTGTGAGAGAGAGAGAGCCTCAAAGCTGCCACCCTGGATAGAGTGCTGTGGCATCACAGCTCACAGCAACCTCCAACTCCTGGGCTTAAGCAAGTCTCCTGCCTCCATCTCCCAAGTAGCTGAGACTACAGTCACCCGCCACAACGCCCGTGGCCCGGCTATGTTTTGTTTGCAGCTGTCATTGTTGTTTGGCGGGCCCGGGCTGGATTCGAACCTGTCAGTTCAGGTGTACGTGGCTGGCGCCTTAGTCTCTTGAGCCACAGGTACCGAGCCAGAGCCTCATGTTTAAATGCTATAATCAGGCTCCCTTATGTGGCTCTATCTTATTTTTTCAGTGGCAGCATCATGTCCCCTCATTTGTTTACTGTCACTAACGAAACTGCAGGAATCTACCTGCCTAATTGCAGGCGCTCCTGGGTGATGCACACCAGGAGTGGACACACGGTGTCAGCGGCCTGGCACGCAGGCCGTGGTTGCCGACAAACTGCCTTCTAAAAGGGAGTGGCAACTTCCCTTACTGAGAACTGCAGTCTCTTCACTTGAGCTGTTTGAATGATAAATCTCATGTTGCAATTTGCATTTTCTTAGCAGTTGTACAGTTGAGATGGTAGCTCAGGGCTGGAATTCTGCACTTAGGGAGGCCCAGATGAGAGGATCATTGAGGTCCACAAGTTCAAGACTAACCTAAGCACCATAGTCAGACCCCATCGCTACAAAAAATAAAATAATTAGCAGAGCATGGTGGCACATGTCTGTAGTCTCAGCTACGCAGGAAGCTGATGAGGGAGAACTAGTTGAGCCCAGGAGTTGGAGGTTACAGTGAGCTGTTATCATGCCATTGCTCTTCAAACTGAGCAACAGAATGAGGCTCTGTCTCAAAAAAGAAAAAAAATATCATTTTGTGCAAGCTCTTTTTGCAGTATGATTATTAATCTCTTTGAGTTTTTTTTTTTTTTTTTAGTATTAGCCTTAAATTTTAATTCTTCTGCTTCCATATCACATCTTCCTGCCCAAAGCACAGTTACCTACCATAGAGTGTCTTTTACTAGTGTGTTTTTGTTGTTGTTGAAAATTAAGAGAAAGGGCTGAAGCCCTGTTCCAGTCAGGGAGGGTATGGAAGAAGAGCGATGCATGGGGCAGCATCTGAGCACCGACTGAGGTGGCTGCACCCCGAGTTCTCAGCGGTGGGTCAGATGCTCCCAGTGCAGCAAGGCAGTGAGTGCGCACAAGAACGAGGTGGTGTGTGCAGGCTGCTCAGTGGAATCCCAGGGCTGCCACCCTTGACCAAAAGGTGGCTTTGTGGTGCTGTGCCACAGCGTCAGACACTCAGAGCGCAGAGGTGGAGGGAACTGAGCAAACAGACGTCCTGGAGAATTTGCAGAACTTTTGGTAAGGATTTTAGACTGTCCCAGAGCATGGAACAGAGATGAGCTTTGTCCAGGGGTGTTAAAATGACAACTAAAATAGAAACTCAGTTGTATGAAGACACGGGCTATTTCTTTGTAGCATGCACAGTACCCTGTGCTAGCACATAGGAAGTGTTTTTGTTTTTGTTTTTGTTTTTGTTTTTTTAAGACAGTCTCACTTTCTTACCCTGGGTAGAGTGCTGTGGCATCACAGCTCACAGCAACCTTAAACTCTCGGGTTCAGGCAATCCTCTTGCCTCAGCCCCCCAAATAGCTGGGACGACAGGTGCCTACCACAACACCCGACTACTTTTAGAGATGGGGTCTCACTCTTGCTCAGACTGGTCTCCAACTTCAGAATTTAAGCAATCCACCCACCTCGGCCTCCCAGAGTGTTAGGATTACAGGCGTGAACCACCACACCCGGCACCATAGGAAGCGTTTTAATAGAAACATATGGGTGAAAAAATCCCAGATGATAGGTCCTTTTTTTTAACTCCATCTACTGAGTTTATCATTCTTTTTTTTTTTGTAGAGACAGAGTCTCACGTTGTCGTCCTCGGTAGAGTGCCGTGGCGTCACAGCTCACAGCAACCTCCAACTCCTGGGCTTAGGCGATTCTCTTGCCTCAAGAGAATGGGAGTAGCTGGGACTACAGGCGCCCACCACAACGCCCGGCTATTTTTCTGTTTTGCAGTTTGGCCGAGGCTGGGTTTGAACCCGCCACCTTTGGTATATGGGGCCAGCGCCCTACTCGATGAGCCACAGGAGCCACCCAAGTTTATCATTCTTTTAAAAGAGGGAGTGTGTGAGATAGTTAATGTACATTATCAAAGAAGCAGTGCTAATGAGCAAAAGCATTCTGATTAAAGCAGTGATGAGGTTCCACGTTTGTATTATATTTCTGGCAAGAGTATCTCTACACCCATGTTTTAGAGGGCAATTTAGCATTTAGCTATCAAACTTGAAGCAAGGGTCAGGACCCCAAGGTTCCATTTCTGGGAATCCTACAGGAATATGTCAGCATCCCACAAAGGTGTGCATTGCAGCAACAAAGCATGGAAAAGCTCCTGAATGTGTCACAGCACACATATCATGGACTAAAGGCCTTCTGAACCCCTTGGAAAGTCGTCTGTGACACACTGGCTGAAAAACAGCAGCTTGCAGGAAGTAATGCCCATCTGTCGCTCCAGCGCCGCGTGGCGTCAGGGAGGCCAGAGGAGCGTCACCCAGGCTGGTGTTAGGTTGTGCTTTCACTCTGCAAACCTGTGTGTTGCTTGGGGCACGCATCAGGAGAAAAGGACCCATTAAGAAAGGAAGACTGACTCGAGGGTGAGTCAGGAGAGTTTCGCTAATGCTGACTGGGTGTGGGTGTCTATCATTCCACTTTGTGTTGTGCTCTGGTTTTCTTAAACTGTTCAGGCCGCTGTTTTGTCATATTTGAAAAATGCCTGAAACTGTTTTCAGTTTTCATTATTCTGCTGTAGGAGTCTAGGATGACAGAAAAGAAATCCGTGAAAGTGTATCCGTCACAAAAGCTCTAGAACCGGGTGGCGCCTGTGGCTCAGTGGGTAGGGCACTGCCCCATATACCAAGGCAAACCCGGCCCCGGCCAAACTGCAACAAAAAACAGCTGGGCATTGTGGTGGGCGCCTGTAGTCCCAGCTACTCGGGAGACTGAAGCAAGAGAATCGCCTAAGCCCAGGAGCTGGAGGTTGCTGTGAGCTGTGACGCCACGGCAGTCTACTAAGGGCAATAAAGTAAGACTCTGTCTCTTTTAAAAAAGGGCTTTAGAACCACAACTGGGTTTAAGACAAACCAAAACAAATACACCCACCTGAAAGTGATTACTGAAGGGGGGTGCTGACCCCTCGTGTGTGTCAGCACGTTCATAAATACTGCGCTCTGTCAACACAGGGCTGCTGCTCAGCTCTGCTGCTGCTGTTTGCGGCATCCCTGGACAGAAGCTTCCATCGCTTGCCTCTTGCCATTTTAGTAAGCTGTGTAGGTTGCTTCCAGAAGAAATAATGAGATAGTATATTATTATATATACACTTACCAGCTGTAGGTCTCATTTGATGTGGATTTTTTATTTAAGAAGTAAAAGCTACAATTACAATTGAGGTTCTCAGTTGTTTGGGTGTTTTTTTTGTTTGTTTGTTTGTTTTTTGAGACATGAGTTTCACTTTGTTGCCCTCTAGAGTGCTGTAGCATCATAACTCACAACAACCTCAAACTCTTGGGCTCAAGCTATTCTCTTTCCTCAGCCTCCCTACTAGTGCCTGCCACAACACCCAGGTTTGTTGTTTTTTTTTTAAGAGACAAGGTCTCACTGTGGTTCAGGCAGCCTCGGCCTTCCAGGCAGAGTGCTGCGGTTACAGGAATAAGCCACTGCGCCCAGCCTCTTTTTTTTTTTTTTTTTTTTGAGACAATCTCTCTGTACCCTGGGTAGAGTCCAGTGGTGGCATCACTCACAGCAACCTCAAACTCCTGGGCTCAAGTGATCTTTTTGCTTCAGCCCTTCAAGTAGCTGGGACTATAGACGCCTGCCACCATGCCCAGCTAGTTTTTCTATTTTAAATAGAGATGGACTCTCACTCTGGCTTAGGCTGGAGTTGAACTCCTGAGCTCAAGCGAGCCACCCACCTCAGCCTCCCACAGTGCTGGAGTTACAGGTGTGAGCCACTGCCCCAACCCAAACTCCTCAGTAGCTAACTCTCTGTTTTTGTTGCCTGATACTGAGGGATGTTTGTGAAGTAGCCTGTCTCTGGTTTTGAGTTTCTGTCCAGAGAGCTGTTCAGGACCTTGTCCACCTCTGACCAAGCAGAGACGGACGTGGTGTCTGCGGTGCTGCAGCTCTGCCTCCAAGTTTCTTGCTGTTGTCAGACCCTAATGATTTAGTTGAGTGTAACAGTTACATTTCTTGACTTTGCTTGTGATGCCAAAAAAGATGTTATCAGTCAACTGCTGAAGACAGTTCTGAGATCTGAGACATCAGAGATCATCCCCAAGGAGGTCTTGTTAACTTTCTTGCCCTAGAGCCCTGGTTAATGCTGTGAGCTGGGCTAGTGCCACAGTGCCACTTCCCTGGGTGACAGTGAAACTATGCCTCGGGGAATAAAGAGCCCTCACTGAGTTCAGATATGTGATAATGATTTAATTTGAAATGGTAAGAAAATTTTTACTTTAAGCATTCTCAGTTTACCTTACTGTTCTTAAAGAATATAAAATTCAGTAAAGAGATTTGAATCATGAGCTTACTGCTTAGAGCTAACATAGGAATAATCGTGTAAATTGTCACTTTAGAAATCTGTTGACCCTTACTGCTAGAGTTACTCAAAAAGCTGATGGACACTGATCACTTGCCCTGCTGACCTCTGACGAGGGAGAGCAGTACTCCCCTGAGGACTTGACTCCTAAAAAAAACTTTTTACATTTTGTAAGGCCAGGTGCAGTGGTGGCTCACACTTACAAACCTAGCATTCTGGGAGACCTAGCCAGAGTAAAGTGAGCCCCAGTCCTTACTAAAAATAGAAAAAACTTAGGTGGACGTGCTGCCTTGCACCTATAGTCCCAGCCACTTGGGAGGCAGAGGGAAAAGAATCGCTTAAGTCCAAGAGTTGGATGCCACAGCATTCAACCTAGGGTGACAGCATGTGTGCATGATCACAAACTGAGGATGGGGAATTGCTTGCTTGAAGTTGGATGCCTGTAAATTTATAACTTTGTAATCTTACCTATTTTAAAATTTCTATAACTTAAAAATATCTGAGGTTCTTGCATGTGACTTTAAATATACTTAACTGTGTTTATTTAGTATAAGGAGGAATCCCAGAGTTGTGGGTATTCTTAATAAATGCTAATAAAAGATGAAGTTTCAGGCTCAGCGCCTGTGGCTCAACGAGCTAAGGCGCCAGCCACGTACACCTGAGCTGGCGGGTTCGAATCCAGCCCCCGGGCCCGCCAGACAACAATGACGGCTGCAACCAAAAAATGGCCGGGCGTTGTGGCAGGAGACTCGTTTGAGCCCAGGAATTGGAGGTTGCTGTGAGCTGTGATGCAACAGCACTCTATCCAGGGTGACAGCTTGAGGCTCTGTCTCAAAAAAAAAAAAGATGAAGTTTCAGGGACAAGTTATTGGGAGAGAAACAGGAGCAACTTTGTTTAGCTGTTGTAACGGATGATGTTTGAAGGTCACTCTCTTGATTTAGAGATAATATTCTTCCCCTTTTGATACCAGTTCC
>CAUYON010189997.1:0-22141 GCA_963573935.1 Arctocebus calabarensis
AGCCCCTACTTTTTTATTTTTGACAAAAGTACTGCACGTTGTGTGTCTGCATCTACTTCGGATATCTTTGGGAGGACAGAGGAACACCTAAGAGGTCACCACCGGGGACGGGGTGGCTGGCCCGAGTCTGGGGGCTGCAGGTCTGAGGCAGCAGGGAAACTGACCTTTTGCTGTGTATCATTTTGTGAAGTTGGAAGGGTTTAATCAGTGTGTGATCAAAGTAAATGAAAGCCTCTCTCAACCCTGGAGAAAAACCAGGAAGGATAAAGACGCCAAAAAGTAGCAACCAATGCTCTTTGTAAGAGAAAGAACCCATGGAACAGAAAACACACCCACATTACGTCACCTGGCTTCCCCAACAACTCTATTTGAGCCCATTTTACAGATGAGGCCCTGGAGGATTGGTTAGAGGTAACCAAGTTTTTCAAGCTTACCCAGCAAGTGTGGGGCAGAGCTGCCTTCGAGAGCAGGGCTGGCAGCCTCCAAGGGCTGTCTTATAACCCCAATGCTATGCTGACCTTGAATGATAAGAACTTACATTACTGAGTGCTCCCTACATGCCAGCCACCATGGTAGACACTAATTTATTTCTCCAAACAACCCTGGGAAGTATATAACCCCCATTCTCCAGAAGGGAAAGTGAGGCACAGAGAGTTGAGTTGCCCGCTTAACGTCCCTCACTTGGTAAATGGAAGAGCCCAGATCGGACCTCCAGCTCTGTTCTTCGGAAGCTCCGGCTTGTCCCGGAGCAGGCAGGCTCAGGGCAGCTTCTGCGGGAATGACGCTGTGCCTCAGTTTCCCAGTCTCTAGAAAGCAGGGCTAGAAATAGAAGATACCTCCCGAGGGCCGCTGTGGAGATGAGTGCTCTTCTGCACACAGAGGACTGGGCCCACGTAGGAGCACTCAGGAGGGGTCAGCGTTTGGCTCCTCTGGGCTGGGCAGCCTGGAGTGGCCTCTGGTCGGAGAGAGAAGGAGAAGTGTGGAGAGAAGGGGAGAGGAGAGAGCGAAGGCAAGAAGCCCATCTTGGGGCCCTCCGCCGCTTGTTTCCCCCTCCCACTCTCTCCATAGCAGGGAAGGGCAGGGCTGTGAACCAGCCCGGGAGCCCTCTTTGGTTCCATGTTGGCACGTGACTCCCCAGCTAATGGGGAGATTATAGGTATTTATTATTTATTTATTTATTTGACACTAAGTCTCACTACATCACCCTCAGTAGAGTGCTGTGGCATCACAGCTCACAGCAAACCTCAAACTCCTGGGCTTAAGCAATTCTCTTGCCTCAGCCTCCCAAGTAGCTGGGACTAAGGTGCCCTCCACAAAGCCTGGCTATTTTTTTTTTGTTGCAGTTGATTAGCTGTCCCGGGCCAGTTTTGAACCCACCATTCTCGGTATATGTGGCCGGCGCTGTAACGACTGTGCTATGGGCACCAAGCCCCTTATTTTATTTTTATTTATTTGGTTTTTGGGTTTTTTTTTTTTGCAGTTTTTGGCCAGGGCCAGGCATGAACCCACCGCCTCAGCATATGGGGCTGGCACCCCACTCCTTGAACCACAGGCACCGCCCTTATTTGTTTGTTTTTTTTTTTGAGAGTCTCACTTTGTCGCCCTCCATAGAATGCTGTGGCATCATATCTCACACCAACCTCAAACTCTTGGGCTCAAGCTATCCTCTTGCCTCAGCCTCCCAAGTAGCTGGGACTACAGGTGACTACCACAATGCCTGCCTCGTATTTAGAGATAAGGTCTTGCTCTGGCTCAGGCTGGTCTCGAACTCCTGAGCTTAGGCAATCCACCCTCCTCGGCCTCCCAGATTGCTAGGATTACAGGCCACTGCACCTTGCCTTAGATTATAGGCTTTTATAGGAGGGCGCACGTGTCTTGGGGCAGGTCTGGGAGCCCTGGGGGCAGGTTGTGGGGGATGGTGAATCTTGTCTGGACGTCTGCACAAGAACCTCCAAATCTCAGCTCTCTTGTCTTGGGCCATGTCTGCGAATCAACTCAAAAGGCCCAGTAGTTGATTCAGGGAGACAGTTATGCAGGGGTCATTGAAATTTCTTCAGTGGGGGCTGGGTACAAGAACACGTTGAGGGAGACAAGAAGAGTCCAGGTTGTCTCCATGGTTCTTGTTCTTGGTGTCTGGAAGGATGGCTGTGATTGTGCATTAGAAGAGTGGCTGATGAAAGGCTCGGCGCCTGTGGCTCAACGGGCTGAGGCGCCAGTCACATACACCTGAGCTCGCGGGTTCGAATCCAGCCTAGACCCGCCAAGCAACAATGACGGCTGCAACCAAAACAAAAATGGCCGGGCGTTGTGGCAGGCGCCTGTAATCCCCGCTGCTTGGGAGGCAGAGGCAGGAGACTCGCTTGAGCCCAGGAATTGGAGGTTGCTGTGAGCTGTGATGTCACAGCACTCTATCCAGGGTGACAGCTTGAGGCTCTGTCTCAAAAAAAAAGAAGAGTGGCTGATGGAAGAAAAAAACACCCTCTCCACTTTGGATATAGTGAATCTAAGGTGCCTCTGCCATCCAAGTGGAAGTCAAGTGTGCATATATTGTCTTTGTGTTTGCTTGCCTTTTTTTTTTTTTGCCTAAGGATATATCTTTATTTATTTATTTATTTTTGAGACAGAGCCTCAAGTTATCACCCTGGGTAGAGTGCTCACAGCAACCTCCAATTCCTGGGCTCAAGAGAGTCTCCTGCCTCTGCCTCCGCCTCCCAAGTAGCTGGGACTACAGGCGCCCGCCACAACGCCCAGCCATTTTTTGGTTGCAGCTGTCATTGTTGTTTGGCGGCCCGGCTGGATTCGAACCCGCCAGCTCAGGTATACGTGGCTGGCACCTTAGCCCGTTAAGCCATAGGCGCTGAGCCCTAAGGATATATCTTGAGATCTTTCTTTCTGTCTATCCACAAAGAAATGTCTCATTCTTTTTTTTGTAGCAGCCTATTCCCTTGTATGCATGGACCAACTTTTTTTTTTTTTTTTGAGACAGAGCCTCAAGCTGTCACCCTGGATAGAGTGCTGTGGCATCACAGCTCACAGCAACCTCCAATTCCTGGACTCAAGTGAGTCTCTTGCCGCTGCCTCCCAAGTAGCTGGGACTACAGGGGCCCGCCACAATGCCTGGCCACTTTTTGGTTGCAGCCGTCATTGTTGTTTGGTGGGCCTGGCCTGGATTTAAACCTGCCAGCTCAGGTGTATGTGGCTGGCACCTTAGCCCGTTGAGCCACAGGCGCCGAGCCGGACCAACTTATTTAAGCAGAATCAGGCACATTTCCAAATGCTTAGATGAATGAAATTGTCTATAATGGTTGTTCTTCCCTAAAAGAAGTGCCTGCTAATTTTTGAGTGCTTTCTGAACGCCTGCTCCTGAGAAGAATGACTTCCCAAGGGGGTGATTTGATAAAGCAGCTCACGGGCTCTAGTTTCAGAGTCTTGCCCTGTGTGAAATAGGGTTGCCCTGATACCTAAAAAGACAAACAGCAAAGCCCCAAGTGAAATGTTTCAAATGGGCATCATGTACCTGTGTCTTTCCTACCATTTCTTATATAACTATGTTGCAGAGGCCTGAGACATGAAAGGTATTTTTGTGGGTACCAGTTTCATCTTCCTTGAAAAATGGCTTACCTGGTCCAACTGGTTCCTGTTGGAGGTTCATGATCCTTATTAGCACATTGAATGCTCTGATAAAATATGCAGCCAAGACAGTTCTGTTTACTTGAGTGTCACCCAAATGTCTTTGAGGACATCACTTCTCCTTCTCCAACTGCTGTCAATATCTCAGGCAAAAAACACAAATACTAGGTTTGTGTTGTCTTTTCAATGGGTGATGCCTCCTTCATCTTCAGGTGGAAACTCATGACTTATTTTATTTTATTTGTTTGAAGAGCCCTGGCTAGAGTGCCATAGCTTCGTAGCTCATAGCAACCTCAAACTCTTGGGCTCAAATGATCCCTCCTCCTGAGTAGGTAGGTGGGACTATAGGTGCCCACTACAATGTCCAGCTAATTTTTCTGTTTTTTTTTTGTAGAGACAAAGTCTTACTTTATCTCCCTCAGTAGAGTCCCGTGGACTCAGGCCCGTGGTGTCATAGCTCACAGCCACCTCCAACTCCTGGGCTTAGGTGATTCTCTTGCCTCAGCCTCCCGCGTAGCTGGGACTACAGGTACTCACCACAAGGCCCAGCTATTTTTTTGTTTTGCAGTTCAGCTGGGGTCGGGTTTGTACCTGCCACCCTCGGTATATGGGGCCGGCGCCCTACTCGCTGAGCCACAGGCGCCGCCCCCTTTTTTTTTTTTTTTTTTTAAGTAGAGACAGAGTCTTGCTCTTGCTCAGGCTGATATCAAACTCCTGAGCTCGAGTGATTCTCCTGCCTCGGCCTCCCAGAGTTCTAGGATCACAGCATGAGCCACCAAGCTCCTTGTTCTTTTGAGTATCAAGGTTTTTCTCCATTTCTTGCTTGGAGAAAATAAAATACCAGATTACCAGGCACTGTCTCTTTGGGGCTTCCAGCTATACCCGACTAGCCCTCTATTCATCCCATGGGGCACTGGGGCACAAAGGCAAATTAAAAGCCTCCTACCCAAAGAGCTCCCTCCATGGGTGGAGAAAAGGGCTGACTTGGGTTCCTCAGGAGGACATTCTCACCTGGGGGGTCTTCTGAAGTGTACCTTTGGGAATCAAAATGTAAAGCAAATAACCTTAAAAACCTAGACATGCAAAGAAACTTTTGGGGGGGATGGGAATATTTTAAAACTCAATGTGATAGTTATTTATTATGCTACTGCAGAATTTGAGAAAAGGCCCAGAATTGCACACTAACTGTGAGCAAACGGTATGGAAGGTAAATTCTACTTCAATAAAGTTGTTTTAAGTAAAGCAAAAAGGGGGGAAAATCCAGTCACCCCTGCTCCTGGGCCTTCGAAAATGATCTGGTTGGGCGGTGCCTGTGGCTCAAAGGAGTAGGGCACTGGCCCCATATGCTGGAGGTGGTGGGTTCAAACTGAGCTTCGGACAAAAACTACAAAAAAAAAAAGGTCTGGTTGACCTCTACACATCACATGTGATTCTGTGACCCACCAGAGGAGCCCAGGCAGGTGGAGAGAAAGTTCTGGATTTTCTCCTGCAGAGAGGTTGAATTCAAAGTAAGGTGGTAGGAACTTGCCCCAGCGGAGCTGATCTGATCAAATGACCACTCCTCAAAGAGCGTAGGTGACAGGTGGCCGGAAGTGCCACAACCGGCTCTTTGCTATGATTTTTGGTTGGTGGTGGTTTCTGAGGAACAACAATCGCATTAATCGGGGCTCCCAGGAATGGCGGCCTGCCTCCCACTCCCACGGGACCCACTGGTCTGTGGCTTCTAGCTTCCAGAACACATACGAGTTGACTCGGGTTCCAGAATTCCTGCCAGAGGCTCCCTACTGGATCTAAAGTTTCTTCTGAAATCATTTAGATGCTGTTTCATAAAAAGAATTGCTGACTGCAGTTTAAGGACTCCGCCGTTGATAATCGGAATGGCCCAGCTTTCTCCCCTCTCTCCCCTTAGCTCATCCAATCAGTGTCTGGGCACGTCTCCTCTGTGCCAGGCCTGCGCGCAGGCCCCGAGGATGCTGAGAAGCAGCCGCTCTCTTCCTGCCTGGAGGTTAGGTCCATGAGGGTGACACCCTTGCCCATGTCAGCCCCTCTATCCCACTGTTCCTTCCCTGAGTGTCCCATGACTGGGTTTCATGCCTACCCCATTCAACAGCAAAGCATGCATGGATGGGCCTTCCTGACTGATCCTGGAATTTTAAAATCACCTTTTAGGAAGTCTCTGAACACACCCATTGTCAGCCCTCTTTTTTTTTTTTTTTTCCCCAGTTTTTGGCCGGGGCTGGGTTTGAACCCACCACCTCCGGCATATGGCGCTGGCGCCCCACTCCTTTGAGCCACAGATGTGCCCTCATTGTTAAGGTATTTATTGGACCACCTCATTTCTAGCATAAGGTGGTGAATAACATTGATGGGTCCCCTGCCATGAAGGAGACAGTTTAGCAATGGTGACAGCTACAAGCTGGTGGAGTGTTACTGTACCTACGACCTTTGCCCTTTGCCTCCACTGCCATGGCATCCCAGGGTTAGGATCATCAAATAGTGAGTTGGAGGTTGGATCCCAACCAGCCCACCTCCTGTTACGCACATTGAAATACTCAAACCTCCCTGCTGAGACCCGGTGGCCCCACCCTTCAAAGTTCACTGAGAAAAGCTGGGGAATCCTCTTGCCTTCTCAGGGTGGGGAATGGATAAATTTGCATAAGAAATGAAAGTCCTATCTGGGCTCCTGCCCTTCCTAGAGATTTACAAATCCCTCACAGTCCCTTAAAGAAACTGGAGCGTGCTGGTGGGGGCTGGGCTGCCTGGAGGAGTTGCCCCTAGAGTGGACACTCGCCAGACGATGAAGACCTGCCATGGAAAGTGAGTGGGAAAAGCATTCCGGGCAGAGGGAACAGCATAGGCAAATTGCTGAGATGGGAACCAGCCTTGGCCCACGCTGAGTAGTGATCTGGCAGGTCAAAGATCCTGTGGTGGGTGGACAATGGGCAGGCCTTGGTAAGGCAGATCCTTGTGGACCAAGGTATAAAGTGTGGACTTAATCCAGGGAGCACTGGGGAGCTGCTGGATGGTTTGGGAGTCATGTTTCAGATTTCCACTCTCGGGCAGAGGGTGGATGGAGACTAGTAAGGAGCCCAGCTGATGCCTCAGCAGAGAATCAAGGAGTGGATGGGGCTAGGGGTCATGGTGGTCCTGGGCATGTACACAGTAGATGCTTAATCAACTGAATCAACTCCTGGGAGTTGATGCCTTCAGACAGATAGTTAGGTTTCAGGAACCATATATGGGTCCACACACTCACCTGGTACCCATGACAGCTGCTTGGTCATCTATCTGGGGTGGGGGCCAGTTCCATTTACTTCCAGTCTGTCATTCACCAACACTTTTGTCTAATACAATAAAAATGAATGACTTCAAAAAATTAAATGAAAAAAGTCCAAATTAAAAGCCTAAATTTTTTGTTGTTAGACTCCACACACATGATCTTTCCAAGTGGTGAATACTGCCTCTCCAGTTTTGTCCTCTCTCTCTGGAGTCAAAACAAAAGTCCAGAGCTGGCTCGGTGCCCGTGGCTCAATGGGCTGAGGCGCCAGCCACGTACACCTGAGCTGGCGGGTTCGAATCCAGCCCAGGCCCGCCAAACAACAATGACGGCTGCAACCAAAACAAAAATGGCCGGGCGTTGTGGCAGGCGCCTGTAGTCCCAGCTACTTGGGAGGCAGAGGCAGGAGACTCGCTTGAGCCCAGGAATTGGAGGTTGCTGTGAGCTGTGATGCCACTGCACTCAATCCAGGGTGACAGCTTGAGGCTCTGTCTCAAAAAAAAAAAAAAAAAAGAAGCTAGGGGTACATGGAAGACTCTCAAGTTTAAAATTAGGGATGCACCCTTCTAGCAGGACTGAATCAAATCATTCTCCTTTGAGCAAGGCATGCTTTGGTCCCAAATGCCCCAGTCCATTGGAAGAGTTCATTTCTCCTCTAAGCCAAGCAAGATAAATAAAGCAAAGATGCTTTTTCCATCCCACCTGAGAGCCCCAAACATCTCAGGCCTTAGGCCAACTCTGACATCAGGAAACCCCTGAACATCACTGAGCGAGGCTAAGGAAGTCTTGAGCTGCAAAGTCCAGTGATCCAGTTGTACACTTTAATGAGACAGGATTCAGGTTAGCACTCAGCCTAGAGTCAAATCTACGCATGGGAAAATGAGGTGTGAATCCGCCTCCTCCTTCCCTGATCCACTCCCCACCTTTTCCTACCCCCCCAAAAAAGAAGACAGAGAAGCTGAGAAGAGGAAAAACATACCCTTCTCCATCCTGCTTCCTAAACCCCACCTCCCACCCCATTGCAGCTCCAGCAAACCACACCTGTGAACCTTACTCCCATCCCTGATCCACGGGTTCTGGAACAAGGAAATTTCAATAGTTGTCAGCTATCAACTTAACTAATCCCATTCACTTTTTCTTTTTTTGAAACAGAGTCTCATTATGTCGCCCTTGGTAGAGTGCTATGGCATTACAGCTCACAGCAACCTCAAACTCTTGGGCTAAAGGGATTCTCAGCCTCCCAAGTAGCTGGGATTGCAGGAACCTGCCACAATGCCCAGCTATGTTTTTGTTGCAGATGTCCTTGTTGTTTAGGTGGTCCGGGCTGGGTTTGAACCCTGCCAGCCTGAGCATAGGTGGGCACCGCACACATACATCCTATTCACTTTTTAAGTACTTTTATTACAATCTTCAGTAGAAACAGAAATTTACCTTCAAACAATTTACCTAGTTGTATAAATTGGATAATTTAGTAAAACCCACATGTTTATACATGTCAAATAAATTTAAAAACCAAGAGAATTTACTGTTCAAGGCAAGTAATGCCCAAACCAATGGTGAGAAGCAGCTGGTTTTTCAAAAGAACACTGCCACCTGATATTCTGGGGTCTGCCTCTCTTCTCCCCTCTGCTAACGGGAATGGAGCACACCAGTAGGCAGTGCTCGCCTCCACCCAGGGTGCATAATTATGAACAGGGGCAAACAACAACTGGAGAAAGGCAGACGACTCACAGCAACATGACGAAAAAGCAAAGGTTTGTAAAATACACTCAGACAACGCTACTCACTGTATAAATCTGTCTCATCTAGAATCTCAGATTTGATGATTTCTTCAATCACATCTTCTAAGGTGACAATGCCCAGAACTTCATAAAATGGATCCCCTTCTCCCTCATTGTTTACCCGCTGCACAATAGCCAGGTGAGATTTACCTTTAAAGGAAAGAAAAAATTTAAGAGGTAACTATTTGAACTTCCTGAATGACATCCTATATACAATTATGATAAAAATAGCAGCAAACACAGATACCAAATTATCAAAGCCTGCATTTCAGCATTTATCAATGGTATGGTAATATCACAAGAAAGTGGAAAAGGCTTATGAGCCATTCAAGCCAGAAATAGTGTCATCCTCTACATATTCTGCACTGCACCAAGGTTCTTCGCATGGAATGGATTTGGTGCTCAGTAATGTCAGCTCTTCCTATGTAACCTTTTAGCAAATGCCACGTAAGACAACAGTTCTCAAAATGTGGTCCACAGTCCCACAGGGGTTTCCAAGACCCTTTTAGGAAGCTGGTACAAACTATTTCCATAAAAATACTAAGATTCAGCCAGGCGCAGTGGCTTGTGCCTGTAATCCTAGCACGTGGAAGGCTGAGGTAGGTGGATTGCTTGAGGTCAGGAGTTTGAGACCAGCCTGAGCAAGAGCTGAGATCCTGTCTCCACTAAAAACAGAAAAACTAGGAGGGTGTGGTGATGAATGCCTGTAGTCCCAGCTAATCAGGAGGCTGAAGTAACTCCTGCTGAGCCCAGGAGTGTGAGGTTTCTGTGAGCTACAATGATGCCACGGCACTCTACCCAGGGCAACAGAGTGAGATTCAGTTTCAAAAAAAAAAGCTAAGATGCTATGTTTGTTTACCCACTGCATAATAGCCAGGTGAAATTTACCTGGCTATTTAATGAAATTAATTTTTACTATTCATGTACTGTTGGCACATGAACTGGCAGTGCAAACCCTCCTCAACACAGACCATGTGGGAAGGAGAAGACTGTGCTGGTGGTCACTATTCTCCACCACCCCATATGCACGACAAAAAGAAAAAAGTTTCTTTTGATAAATGTCCTTGATAAAGCAACAACAATTAATTTGACCTTGAGGGGCAGCGCCTGTGGCTCAGAGGAATAGGGTGCCGGCCCCATATACCGGAGGTGGCAGGTTCAAACCTAGCCCCAGCCAAAAACTGCCCCCCCCCCAAAATCTTGACCTTGAGAAATCTTTTAATATTCTACCTGATAACATGGGACACATCATAAAACACTTCTGTTACACTCTGAAACACAATGGCTGTCCTGAGGAAAGGCAATTGTGGGATTAGCCACTTTTTATACTGAACATCATTTTTACTGGGGAGGACTACTAGACAAACTCTGGTTATTTAGACTTGGGTATATGGCAGATATTATTTCAAAAATAACAAAATGAAATTATCACATTAAGGAAAACACTGGGCAGTGTTTGCTGCCCCTGAAAATATTTTAGCTTTCAATGGAAAAATCAGAATTTTGGGAAAATTATACCTATTGTGAACTTGAGATCCTCTCAAGAGTTAAAGACTTTTCTGGCTCGGCACCTATAGCACTGGGGTTACGGCACCAGCCACATGCACTGAGGGTGGTGGGTTCGAGCCTGGCGTGGGCCAGCTAAACCAACAAAAAAATAGCCAGGCATTGTGGCAAATGCCTATGGTCCCAGCTACTTGGGAGGTTGAGGCAAGAGAATGGCTTGAGCCTAAGAGTTTGAGGTTGCTGTGAGCTATGATACTACAGCACTCTACCTAGGGAGACAAAGTGAGACTCTGTCTCAAAAAAAAAAAAAGAGAGAGAGAGTTAAAGACTTTTCTGATGAGATAGGTAGCAATTTTAAGGCATGTGATTTTTAAAATTATTGAATAATGCAATATGTAAACATTTTGAAGATCTGTCTAACTCAGACCAATACTTTTCGATTGACAATGGCAATGATCTTACAAAACCATACATGGGTAAACAACCCATTCAGAGCACAGAACAGATTTTTAAAAATTAGTTTAGAATAACTTTACATTTACAGAAAAGTTGCAAAGGTAGTAGAGAGTTCCTAAATACCTTTCACACAGTCTAACTATTAACACCTTATATTACCATGATACATGTGTCAAAATTAAGAGATAGACATTGATAGATTACTAGTAAATAAACTCCAGACTTTATTTGAATTTCATTGGTTTTCCATTAATGTCCTCTTTCTGCTTCATTACCCAATCCAGAATACCACACTTCATTTAGTTGTTATGTCTTCCCAATCTTTCTTGGTCTATGACAATTTTTCAGTCTTTCCATGTTTTTTCATGATATTGACAACTTTAAGACATATCAATCAGATTTCCTGAAGGATGTCCTCTAATTTAGATTTGTCTAGTGTTTTTCTCATGATAAAACTGGAGCTATGGGTTTCCTAGTTACATCAGTCAATGTTACATGACATTATTAATGACATCCACTTTCACTACCTGGTAAAGGTTGTGTTTCCCAGGTTTCTCTAATATAAAGTTACTCATTTCTCCATTTTCTTTAATTCTATTCTTTGGAAGCAAGTCACTAACTCTGACCATCTCCCTAAGGAACGAACAGAGGACAGGAATTAACCTCTACTTCCTGAAATAGAGATTATCTACATATATCAATTAAGAGTAGTGGTAGTGGTGGCTCATGCCTATAATACCAACATTTTAGAAGGCCAAAGTGGGAGGGTCTCTTGAGGTAAACAATTTAAGAGCAGCCTGGCCAACACAGTGAGATTCCATTTCTTAAAAAAAAAACAAACCTGTAAGAATTAGGTGTGGTGGCGCATGCCTGTAGTCCCAGCTACTTGTGGCTGATGTAGGAAAATTCCTTGAACCCAAGAGTTTGAGGTTACAGTGTTAGAGTGAGCTATGATTATGCCACTGCTCTCCAGCCTAAATGACAGAGTGAGACCCTATCTCATAGGGGGGAAAAGAGATGACATTGCTAAAATCAGTAAATTTTTTTTTTTGAGACAGTCTCACTTTGTCCACCTCAGTCAAGGGCCATGGCATCATAGCTCACAGCAACCTCAAACTCTTGGGCTCAAATGATGCTATTGTCTCAGCCTCCAGAGTAGCTGGGACTACACGTGTCTGCTATAACACCTGGCTATTTTTTTGTTGCATCGCTGTTTAGCAGGCGTGGGCCAGGTTTGAACCCACCAGCTCCAGTGTATGTGATCAGAGTCCTAACCACTGAATTACAGGTGCTGAGCTGAGGAGGATTGCTTGAACCTAGGAGTCTGAGGTTACTATGAGCTAGGCTGATGGCATTGTACTCTGGCCTGGGCAACAGAGTGAGACTGTCTAAAGAAAATAATAATAAATAAAATTTAAAAATAAAATAAAAAGAAATGCTGGTTTAGAGAAAGGGCCAAAGAAAGAAGAGGAGGTCTTAAGTGGAACAGCCTTGGATTTGAATTCCAGAATGGCCACTCATTAGCCCTTACTTAGCTGTACCACCATGACCAAACTATGTAACTTTCTGAGCTTCACTCTCTGCATCCTAAAACCACACTCAAAATAAGTGCTACTGCAGAGGGCTATTGTGAAGACCGAAAATAATGCTGGTACCCAGCAAAGACAGTGACAGGGATTCACTGGGTGGGCGCTCAATAGGTGGTAATACTTTCCCTCACTTCTAAGGCACTACCAACTTACTATTAGCTTATAGGGAAAAAATATGAAATTAACTTTATAGTGGTTAAAAGGTACATTTCAATTTCAGAAAGAGCTTTTCAAATAGTAAATGCATCTTTTGAATACCAGCATTGGTTTTCCCACACATAGCCAAACATATCCGTAAGTTGAGCCAAAGTAGACACGATCTGGAAACTTCATACTCAATTACATGCGGAGATTTAAATGACAGGGTGTGGGGTTTTTTTTTGAGGGATAGAGTGGCTTTAAATAAGGTTAACACTTTAAATTAGGTATATTCACTCACACACAACCAGATAGACAAATTAAAAATATCTTCTGAAGGCCAGGTCTGACCAAGTTCCCAGCACTGACTTAGGAACTGGTTTTGGCTCTGCGGTTCTGCCAGCCCTTTCTTACCTGGGCAGTGTAAGGCAGCCTTCTGCTCTGCCTCATGCCCCGAACAAGCCTAGAAGTTTAGACTGTTAGACAATTAGGCATCCTAACAATTTTCATTCCTAGCCTGCTCATGCTCAAAGAATGAAAATATTTTGAGCAAAGGAGACTAGAAGGAAACTTATCAGCAACAGATATAAACACAGCACCAGGTCAAGTCAACTCTCTCTAGTCCCTTTGGTTCAGTAGGTTTCTCACATCTGCTTTCCCAAGGACCCAACATAAGCAGTTAAAAATTCTTAGTGAATGCTGTCTGTCGAAAGTTAAATTCTTTTGCTATTCCCAGCTTGTGATCATTTAAAAGGAATTTTCCAAAGCAAGGTCTAATATTAGACTTAAAATGAAGTTTCCATTCCACTGAGGCGCTATTCTCACCAAAGTAACTACTGTATAATCAGATTGTCTTGGAGCAACTCGTTTAAATGCAGATGGACATACTTGAAATACCAGCTCAATAACACCAACGGATCTGACTGGCAAGCGCCTTACTCCAGGAGAAATTGTTCATGTGAATTAGCCTTCTTGGATACGAAATTAAGTTCTCCTCAGAGTTCAGCTGTAGCCACCACTCACATCCCCATCACTGATCTCTATCTGCCTCGGAGCCACATTCCTTTAGTTTTGGAATTCCTGCTGAGAACCTACTTCTGAATCTCCTTCTCCATATGCAGTACATAAAAATAAAAGAAGAAAAAAAAAAGAAAAAAGAAAAGACAAGACGACTTTCTCTCTCCCAAGGAGAAAGCCTCTTCCCACTTAACTATTCACTGCAGGGACTTTAGAGAGACAGTTCTTATCAAGAAACCAATCAAAAGAAAAATGTAAACATTTCAATACAGAGATTTTTAAAAACTCAGCTCAACCTCAAATAGGATCTTTTCTAACCTGAGCACTGGAGAAATTATGTCAGGATTTAAAGCCAAAAATCAATTTTGAGAAAAATAATAAAACACTAAACTAAAAACTAATAAGGATTATAAAATAATGGATTCTTCCAAAGAGAAGAATGAAAATATAGCAATCAACAAAGTATATAATTATGGGTATTAAATAACAGTTGAACTAATTTTTTTACACAGTATCTCACTCTGTTGTGGTTTTATGCCGAGTGCAGCAGCATAATAATAGCTCACTACAACCTCAAACTTCTAGGCTCAAGTGATCTTCCTGCCTCAGCTTCCTAGCAGCTAGGAGTACTGTCGTGAGCCACCACGTCTAGCCTAGAGAAACTGTGATCGTGAGTAGGGCTTGGCAAAGTTATAAGGGGTCTTACAGTGTGCCAGTCACTTTAAACTGTGCTGATAATTAAACCTCTCACCCTTTTCCTCCTTTTCCGATCCTAGAAATGGAAGAAGGAATCATTAAGCCTGGCCTTAGAGAATCTCATTAGGTCTGTTTTCAGAGTAGAGGGTTTTATGAATATATCTCCACTCAAATTCAGAATTATAAATAAGTTATAAAATAGACTAGACTGTTTATCTTTCTATAACTTCTATATGCTTAAGGCAGGACACTTATATGGGTAGAATTACAAGAACCCTGTCTTCCCTGGGAGATGAACTAACTAAAACAGTCTATACTATAGGTAGAACTGGGATCAAATTTCTACCTCCACCTGCTTCCACTGGTCCACAAAGTTTATAATTTGCATATTCTCTCTGCATTGGTAAACCAGCCTAGAATGGCAACAGATTACCACATTTGCCTCTTAACTGTACCACACTTCTAGGCTCAAATTTTGAAGACAGATCCCATTTGTGTTTTGATGGGAATAAGCAACAGGATTAGGCTGACAAGAGTACCTGTGACTACCTGATAAAGACACAGAATTGTTTGTTTTCAGACAACGTTGATGTCGATGAAGCACAACAAGACAGGCAGCAGCCTAACTGAAATCCTATAGCTAAGGAAAGAAAGTCAACAGGGTGGATGTAGAATGGAATCAGGAGCTGTGGGGTTAGAAATCCCCACATGTATGTCTCATGTACTTCTCAATTGAGTAAGCCACTAATGGGTTAAACTGGCTTTTGCCTTCACAGAAAAAGCAATAGATTTGGGCAACCCTGAGGCAAACACAAAGACTGTTTTCTGGTCATTGGGGAACAGATACTTTGAAGTTTTGCAGCCATTGTCTCCTAGGTGCATGCCTGGAGGCATGGTCCAGAGAATGTGAAGACATTTTGTCAAATGCCTAAAGATCTTAGCACTGCGGAGTAACAGTCAAAGACCCATTTAAGGTTACCTTGTTAAGTACCTGAGGAAATGGTTCTCCAGCAGCTCTGTCTCTCTGTTATTTTATATATATATATATATATATATATTTTTTTTTTTTTTTTTTGTAGAGACAGAGTCTCACTTTATTGCCCTGGATAGAGTGCCGTGACGTCACACTGCTCACAGCAACCTCCAGCTCTTGGGCTTAAGCGATTCTCTTGCCTCAGCCTCCCTAGTAGCTGGGACTACAGGCGCCCGCCACAGCGCCCGGCTATGTTTTTGTTTTGCAGTTTGGCCGAGGCTGGGCTTGAACCCGCCACCTTCGGTATATGGGGCCGGCGCCCTACTCGCTGAGCCACAGGAGCTACCCTCAGAACCATCTTGATTGTTGTGGTTCCCAGTATGGGTGCTGTTTATAAACATATGTTGAATTTAACTATTAGAAGAGACAGAGAAATATAAGACACAGGATGAAGATTTTTGTTTTCTTAAGCCTGTTTCTCACACATAAAATGGAGACAGTAACTCCTATGACCTGAGACTCTTTTGAAGCACAGGTAAGGTAAAGACTACTATTACCCTTCAGCTTTAAAAAAAAGATGGAGACAAGACGGGTGGATTGCCTGAGCTCAGGAGTTTGAGACCAGTCTGAGCAAGAGCGAGACTGCGTCTCTAAAAAATAGCTGGGTGTTGTGGTAGGTGTCTGTAGTCCCAGCTACTCAGGAGGTTGAGGCAAGAGGATCACTTGAGCCCAAGAATTTGAGGCTGCTCTGAGCTATGACCCCACAACACTCTACCAAGGGGGAGAAAGTGAGACTCTATCAAAAAAAAAAAAGATGGAGACTTTACATCTTAACCTGAATGGAATTGGAGAACATTCTACTTAGTAAAGTATCACAAGAGTGGAAAAGCAAGTATCCAATGTACTCAGTACTAATATGAAACCAGTAGATGAACAACGACATGCCCCCACAAAAGAAAAACACAATTAAACTCAAGTGGGGGCGGGGGGGAGGGAAGGGGATCGTTGTGATCTCACCTAACAGGTACAATGTAAGGGTACATGGTGCACCCCTGGGGGAGAGGCACAGCTGTGATTTGGACTCTGCCCAACAAACTCTAACAATGTAACCTGATCATCTGCACCCCCATATTAATCTAAATTTTAAAAAAGACTAGTATTACCCCACCTTTAGGAGGTGGATATTCTTGTTATCCAGATAAGAATACTGATGACTTTCCTAAGGTCTTGTAGCAGGGAAGTGATTAAAATGAATGCTCCCTGCACTCTGTAGCTTCCTGGGGGAAGAAAAGTTCGGTGAGAGGTGTAAGTCACGTCTGGGAGATAGATGAAGCTTCTCATCTGACCACCTGGTGCAGAGTTCAACCTGAAGCACACAGAGGAGCAGGGCTAGTCAGAAAGAAGACATAGAGGAGGCGGGTGCCCTGAAGACACAGCCTTGTCCTGGGAAGCCTGGTACTTTCTAGGAGCCAGACCACAGGCCCCTGAGGGGCAGTGTGAGGGTGGCTGTAGAAGTGCTTGGGGGTAAGAGGAGCCTGGGGTCACAGAGTCTGAAGGTGGGAGAGCCTTCAGAGAGTGATAGCAGGAGGATGTCCGCCCCAGCTTGGGTAGTGGTGCCCAGATCCCCCATGTAGGGGTGGGGATTGGCCACCTGCCACCCTCCCCACACTCGGGCTGGAGCCCTGCTCATAGGCAGCCCTAGGCTCCAGCCACCTCTGCCCCCGGGCCCAGCAGCGTGCCCAGCTGGCTCACCTTCTCAATCAATACTGTGCTCTTAATGGGCCCAGCCACCAGCACCAACCAGGGGCATTAAATGTTAATTATATCTATTTGGATTTGAAAAATTTTATTACTCGAGTTAATTATGGCTAGAGTCATAAAAAGGTTTCAGAGTGAAAAGGCTGCCTTATTGGGGCCACTTTCCCCAAGACAGATTGGAAAGGCAAAGAAGAAATAAAAGCATCTGGCTCAGAGGGCGGCTGCTCCACATCCACCAGGCTGAGAGCTCTGGGCTGAGGACTCCGCATCCTGCAAGGGAAAGGCCTGAAAAGCAGCTCACCTACTGTCTGTGCCGGTGCCTGGGGTCCAGGAGAGGGCAGGGCCCCCTCTCAGCAGCAGTCCCAAGAGCTCTAGCGCTGCTGTCAAGGAGAGAAGTACACCCCCCACCCAGCAGAGGCTCCAGGGAAGCTGAGAACAGCCCAGAGATCAGGAGAGCAGGATGTGCCCAGGGCTCCTGTCTAAGTGGTCCAAATACTAGGCCCTCCTGCTGCCCAACCCCACCCTGCTCAGCCTGATTGCTTCCTGCCAGCCTCACTTATGATTCATGGGCCCGACCTTGGGCTATAAAGTGTTCACTCTAGCAGGCATAGCGCAGGATTTACAGCCCACGGGTCAGCCGTAGGCAATGACACACACAATAGCTGACTCACAGGGTGCCCCATCCCTAGCTCACACATAGCTCTCTCTTGCACACACAGGTACACACAAACACATCTTGACAGTGGCACAAATGCACATTCATGCCCTGGAGATATCATACTCCCTCATCCAGTAAAGATGCATGTTCCATTGGGGAGCAAGTATGGCGCAGGGTGCGTTACAAGCATTTGTCTGATCTGCACTGCTCCTGTACGGTTGGTGCAAGCCTACGTTACGTACTTTACAGAAGAGGAAGCAAACTAAGGCCCAGGCAGTGTAAGTTATTTGAACGCATGTGCCCCACAAGAGAACCAGCTCTATGAAGAACACAGATGCCCCATCCGCTGGTTCGGGGGGCAGTGAGACCACCAGAGAGCCAGAGACAGTCCCGAGAGACGGGCCCGAGAGACAGTCCCTTCCCCTCTCTTTCTGCCCTGTCAGAGGAGCTGGAGGCTAGTACAGAGGGGGCAGGAAGGTTCCAGGCCTTTCCTTACTCCCCTTGTCCCAGGGTGATAGAAGGGGGAATAAGCCTTAAACCAGGTAAGAGAGAGGAATTTCAAACTGCATGAACTTAAAAACAAATAAACAAACAAAAAATAGAAGGAACAGGGAATTAGGGGGGATTCGCCCATGTGGTTAAGGGATCCCCTACCCATCTAAGGAAAGGTATTTGAAAAGGTGTTGGTAGAGACAGGAGGGGGAACATTTGCTATGTGCACATCCCCAGTGGAGCTACTCAATGAGCTTTAAGTTATCATCACTGGTGTTACTATTCTGTTACGGAGAAGGCCACATAAAAGGAGTTGCCTCAGCTCAGCGCCAGTGGCTCAACGGGCTAAGGCAGCCTGGGCCACCAAACAACAATGACGGCTGCAACCAAAAAATGGCCGGGCGTAGTGGGGGGTGCCTGTAGTCCCAGCTACTTGGGAGGCTGAGGCAGGAGACTCGCTTGAGCCCAGGATTTGGAGGTTGCCATGAGCTGTGTTGCCACAGCACTCTATCCAGGGTGACAGCTTGAGGCTCTGCCTCAAAAAAAATAAAATTAAATTAAATTAAATTAAAAGCATTGCTTTGGGCTCGACGCCTATGGCTCAACGGGCTAAGGCGTCAGCCACGTACACCTGAGCTGGCGGGTTCGAATCCAGCCCGGGCCCACCAAACAACAATGATGGTTGCAACCAAAAAATGGCCGGGCGTAGTGGGGGGTGCCTGTAGTCCCAGCTACTTGGGAGGCGGAGGCAGGAGACTCACTTGAGCCCAGGAATTGGAGGTTGCTGTGAGCTGTGATGCCACAGCACTCTACCCAGGGTGACAGCTTGAGGCTCTGTCTCCAAAAAAAAAGGAGTTGGCTCAAATACTATTTGTCTGCATTTTGTTTCTTCCATTTTCAGAATTTTTGTCTTTTCTCCAAATCCAGTGCCTAGTGTCCTCTAGAGCCAGTTCCCTCCACCCTCAGCAGGTACCTCGAACTCTTGGGTATCCCTCCAACTTTTGCATTTTTGCCCCTACAGTGGTCTCTTCTCCTCTGTCTTCTAGCTGTGTGTGGCTTTTCTTTTAAAATGACCAGCCCTTCCCTAGACCTGGCTACTTCCTAACCCAGTGGTTCTCAACCTTCCTAATTCCTCCCAATGCCGCCAGCCTTTAATACAGTCCCTCGTGTTGTGGTGACCCCCAACCACAAAATTATTTTTGTTGCTACTTCATAGCTATAATTTTGCTACTGTTACGAATCGTAATGCAAATATCTGATATGCAGGATGTATTTTCATCGTTACAAGGGGGTTGCGATCCATAGGCTGAGAACCGCTGCCCTAACGTCACCTTCCTAATTTTCCCTCGTCTTCTAATCTGCCTCCTAGAACAAGGGGCTACACCTGTTGTCTCATCTCCTTCTCCGCTGCTGGGATGGAGCGCTTGTCCCTGACGGTGTCACTGCTATGGGGCCATCCTCAGCAGTGCCCTGGGGCCCCTGGAAGCCGTGGCCTCTTCCTTACAGCATCGGGCTCTGCCTCAGTCCTCCTACTCTGGCCTGCCCTTGCCTTGTCCAACACACCCCTCCCACTGACCTGACACCTGTACCCTTCTCTTCTGCCCAGTTCCTCTGTCTCAGGGATCACTGCTGTCCTCTTTGCTCTTGGGGGATTTATCTTCCTCTCTCTCAATCTTCAACTTTGCACAACTCTCTGCATGACTCCCAAGCCTGCCTGCAATCTGATGTCTGTCCTGGACTCCATCCTGACTTGTCAACTGCCCAGAGGACAAATCTACTTGGATGCTCTTCTGTTACCTCAAATGAGACAAACTGCAATTGTAAATGAGTATCTTCCCTTGACAATGGCTTCCTTTTCACCACCCATTCTCTACCTATTCAGTAACTCTTTTCTGGTCATTAGACTCCTGAAACATAGAGCTACTGATTAAATTAATACATTGAGTAAATATTTTCCAGGTAACTAGCATATAGACAAGAAGAACTGGTGGGCAGCATGATGCCGTTTGATATGGTTTGGAGTTTTGTTCCCTCTAAATCTCATGTTGAAATTTGATCTCCAGTGTTGCAGGTAGGGCCTGGTAGGAGGTGTTTTGGTCACAGGGGGCAGATCCCTCATGACTGGCTTAGTGCCATTCCCGTGGTAATGAGTGACATCTTGCTCTATTAGTTTCTGTGAGATTTCATTCTTAAAAAGAGCCCGGCACCTCCTCTCTCTCGCTTCCTTCCTCTCGCCATGTGCTGGCTGTTCTCCTCTGGCTTCCACCACCAGCGGAGGCTCCCCAAAGCCCTCACCAGGAACAGATGCTGGCGCCATATGCTCCTTGTGCAGCCTGCAGACGCATGAGCCTAACAAACCTCTTTCTTTTTTTTTTTTTTTTGTCATTTTTGGCCAGGGCTGGGTTTGAACTCGCCACCTCTGGTATATGGTGCTGGTGCCCTACTCAAACCTCTTTTCTTTATAAGTTACCCAGCCTCAGATATTCCTTAATAGCAACTCAAAAAGACTAAGACCAGCAGAGTGAAGGTTTTGGAGTTAGGCAGGTTTGAGTCTGTATCTTGGTTCTGCTGCTTGTTAGTGGTGTGAGGTTAGCCAGAGCACTTGCTGGGCATCATACATTGACTGAAAGCTTTTACTTTATAATGCACTCCACCCTCACGACAATCTTCCCAACAGTGTTATGATTGTCCCATTTAAGAAATCAGAAAACCAGAACAGAGAGGTTAAGAAAGTTGCCCAAGGTTACACAGCTTAGCAGAGGGCAGAGCCAGGGTATGAACCGGGTGGGCTGACAGAGACTATGCTTATGACCACTTTGCTATACTTAACCTTCCAGAGGCTCAGTTTTGTTCTGTTTTTTTTTCTCTTGTGTCACCAGCATCTAGGAACCCATTAAATATCTGTTGAGTAAAAGAGTACAAGTAAATGACCAAAATGCAGCTATTGGATCTGATGGTTCAATCAGATGCTGACCTTGGCCAAAGCAGGGTCAAGGGAAAGGTAGGGACCTTGGTTAGAGCTGCCATGGCTTAAAGAATGCATGGGAGGAAAGTAGTGCCAACAGTGTCAAGTGTGGACAACGTGTTCAAGAGTTTGGAGAGGGGAGAGAGAGGGACTGGGGTTGTTTCAGGGAGCACAGGGACTGGGTAATGATTGTTATATAATTTGCATTTTAGTGACTAGAAGAGAGCTAGGGCTCCATGACAGACTATTACTGCCAGAGACGGGCCTCAGGGAGGACAGGACCTCAAGTGCTAGGGAAGGAAGTAGTCCCTATTCATGAGAGATACTGATCTATTGGAGAGATAGATGGGTGAAAATAGACAACAAGAGCCTTCCCAGGGAAGAGCTGGGCTGAAGGAAACCCCCAGAGGCTGGGGGTAGCCAGGAGAAGGGAAATGCCATCCCAGTACTCAGTACCATGTTTACCTGAGTGTAGTGGCTCATGCCTATAATCCCAGTGCTTTGGGAGGCTGAGGCAGGATCGCTGCTTGAACCCAGGAGTTCAAGACCAGCCTGGACAACATAGCAAGATCTTGTTTCTAAAATTAGCTGGGTGTGGTGGCACGTGTCTGGGAGCTACTCAGGAGGCTGAGACAGGAGGATCTCTTGAGCCTAGGAATTAGAAATTATGATGAACTATGATCATGTCATCCATCCAGCCTGGGTGACAGAGCAAGATACTATCTCTAGAAGAAAAAAAAAATGCTGCCTTTGCCAGGAGAGCCAGGTGGCCTGGATAGTAAGCATTTGAGCTTTTCTCCTCTACCTTTCCTCAGGATTCCTAGTGCCAGGTCCAGAAAGAGGAGCTTGAGTGACTGGATTAGAAATGCTTCTCCCAGGAGAAAGTTCTAGTTTGAGGTATCGATGGGAGTGGCCCAGTGGTGCGAGGAACCGTTACAGGAACCAGAGGTGCTGATTAAACCTGATCAACTCAACGGGCTAAGGCGCCAGCCACGTACACCTGAGCTGGCAGGTTCGAATCCAGCCCGGGCCTGCCAAACAACAATGGTGGCTGCAAACAAAAAATGGCCGGGCGTTGTGGCAGGCGCCTGTAGTCCCAGCTACTTGGGAGGCGGAGGCAGGAGACTCGCTTGAGCCCAGGAATTGGAGGTTGCTGTGAGCTGTGATGCCACAGCACTCTATCCAGGGTGACAGCTTGAGGCTCT
>CAUYON010190000.1:0-23090 GCA_963573935.1 Arctocebus calabarensis
GGGGGCAGTTGTTGATTAATTTTAGTTCTCTGTAGATTCTGGTTATCAAGCCTTTGTCAAATTTATAGCAGGCAAATATCTTTATCATTCTGAAGTTTGTCTGTCTGTCTGCTTTAATTGTTGTGACCTTAGCTGTTCAGAAGCTTTTTAGCTTACTTAAGTTCTATGTACTTATTTTTGTTGTGATAGCCAAAGGAGTCTTCTTCATAAAATCTTTCCTCAGGCCAATATCATAAATAATTTTTTTCCAAACTTTCTTCTAGGATTTTTCTTGTTTGGTATCTTATATTTAAATATATTACCCATTGTGAGACGACTTTTGTAAGTGACGAGAGGTGTGGCTCTAGTTTCAGTTTTTTTATGTATGGTTATCCAGTTCTCCCAGGACCATTTGTTGAATGGGTATCCTTTCCCCCAGTTGCATGCTTGTATTTGTTTGTTGAAGGTCTAATGGCAATATAAGGCTGGTTTCATCTCTAGATTTCTCTCCTGTTCCATATGTCTGTGTCAATATTATTGTGTTAGAATCATGCTGTTTTGATCACTGTGGACTTGTAGTATAATGTGAAGTCTAGTAAAGCAATGCTTCCATATTTGTTTTTATTGCTAAGAGTTTCCTTGGCTATATGTTTTTTTTTCTGTTTCCATATAAAATGAAGAACTATTTTATTAAGTTCTTCAAAATATTATGTTAGTATTTTAACGGGGATTGCATTAAATCTGTAGATTGCTTTGTGTGGTATAGAAATTTTAACAATATTGATTATTCCCAGCCAAAAGCATGGTATGTTCTTCCATTTGTTTATGTATTCTGCTATTTCTTATTTCAGGATTTCATAAACAGAAGCAAAAACTATATGATCCTCTTGATAGATTTAGAAAAAGCATTCAACAAAACTCGGCATCCTTCTCTGACAAGAATCCTTAAAAAAAAGGCATAGATGAGATATTTCTTAAACTAATAGAAGCCATCTACCATAAACTCACAGCCAATATTATACTGAATGGATGAAAACTTAAAGCATTCCCACTTAGAAGTGGAACCAGTCAACGATGTTTACTATCATGGCTACAATTCAACATAGTACTGGAAGTTCTAGGCAATGCAGTCAGGCAGATTTAGGATATTAAGGGCATCTAGATGGATGCACAGAAGATCAACCTCTAGTTCTTTGCTTACATTTAGAAAAACCCAGAGACTTAACCACAAGTCTCCTTTAAGTTATCAAGTAATATAGGAACATCATGGGGTATAAAAATCAACGTCCACAAATCTGTAGCCTTGAAAGCACCAATTACAATCAAGTTGATAAGCAAATCAAAGAAATAATAACCTTTACAGTAGCTTCAAAGAAAATGAAATACCTGGGAATATATCTAAGAAAGAGGGTGATGGATTTTGACAGAGAATTATCTTTTTCCACTCTCAAACTTTTCTTTCTATTTGTGGGTTTCAAGAGTGTTATGTACTTAAGTATAATCTTTCTTGATTTTATTGGGGTGAGCTTTTCGGATATTTATATTTATATTTTTTACCTAATTTGGGAATTTTTTAGCTGTTGTTTCTTAAAAAACCATACTTTCTCTACTCTTTTTGCCGTGGCATCACAGCTCACAGCAACCTCCAACTCCTGGGCTCAAGTAAGTCTCCTGTCTCCGCCTCCCAAGTAGCTGGGACCACAGGCGCCCACCACAACGCCCGGCCATTTTTTAGTTGCAGCTGTCATTGTTGTTTGGCAGGCCTGGGCTGGATTCAAACCCACCAGCTCAGGTGTATGTGGCTGGCGCCTTAGTCCATTGAGCCATAGGCGCCAAGCCAACTTTCTCTACTCTTAAATTCTAGCTTCATGTGTGTTAGACAATGTGATAATGTCCCACATGACAGTGGGCTCTAAGATATTTTTCTCCAGTTTTTCATCTCTTTCTTTTTTGTGGATGTGGTTTCTATTACTCTACCTTCAAGTTTGATGACTTTTTTTTTTGCCATCTTCAATTGCTTTTAAATGTAATCATTTAAAATTTTTTTGATACTGCAATTTTAAGTTAGAACATCTATTTACTCTATTCAATTTATTTCTGTGATAAAGTTTTTATACCTCTTCAACCTTTATAATCATCCTTTCCTATACTTAGAAAATATAGGACATATTTATAATAATTGCTTTAAAATATTAGCCTGCTAATTACAACACCCATCATTTTTACATATTGTTTTGGTTTTTTCTTGACTATGGGTCATATTTTGCAAATTCTCCTCTCTCCAGGTTTCTTTTCTCTACTAGCCATATAGTGGCCTCTTTAATAGTTTCAATTTGGCCAGACTAAAACTACAAACGTTTTTCTTCCATCTGGCTTATAAGAGTTGAAACTTTGATTTCCCTTACCTCAACATTTCAGTTGCTGCCTTTGGCAAAGCTGCTTGGAGACTCTGATATGCCTACTTAGTTGAGTGGTATGCCAAAATATGGAGTGGATTTTGGGTTTCCTCTCTGCACCTTCTCTCTAGAGAAGGATTTAATCTTTAGATCTTAGTCATGCTAGATGCCCCAATTCCATCCACTGGCTTCTAACATTACCAAGGTGTAGTTTTCTGCTTCAGCAGCTTCATTCTATTTGGTCCAGAGACTATCACAGGTTGAAATTAACAAATGTACATTTCACCCAATGAAGTTCTCCAGTTTTCTAGGTTGAGAAAATTGAACCATTTTCCAGGTTCAAGATTCTTTTTGGATTTTGATTTTTTTCCAGAGTGCATAATGGTTAATCTGAATTAAAAGTTCATTTCCTTTGACATTACAAAATGCAGAATTATGCCAACCATATAAAAATAGTGATATAGGACTATATAAAATTTTTATATGAAAAAAATTATATTTTTGTTTGAAATTATATTATTAAGAATGTGAAAATATAGGCCAAATAAGATATTTGCAATTTTTATTTCCAAGAAATACTTGTATCCAGAATATATAAAGAATTCTCACTTACCAGGAAGAAAAGATCAAAAGTCCAAAGAATTGGCAAAATATTTGAACAGATACTTCACAAAGAGAATGAACAAATGGTCAATATATAAAATAAAAAACAATTATTTCTATTCAGTATTAGATAAAAGCAAATTAAAAATACAGTAAGCTACCACTATTCATTCACCAGAATTACTGAAATTAAAGAGATAGAAAATAAATATTGGCAAGAATGTAGAGCAACTAAAAATCTTAGACATTAGTAGGAAAGTAATGTCTTGGTAGTGTCTTTTGAAGTTGAACTTCATATAGAACTTCATATGGATAACCTGTGACTCAGAAATTCCACTCCTAGGTTTATATCAAATAAAAATATGAACCTATCTTTACCAAAAGACATGCATTAAAGTCTTCTACCAACATTATGCTTAATATCTACCATTTGGAAAGGACTCAATGGCCATGAGTTTTCTAATGTATAAGTAAAATGTGATATATTCACCTAAATATCTGGTATACAAAATGATAATGAATAAATTATAGCTGCACAGAACTATACTTAACATGGTTGTGTATATACAACACAACTATACTTAACATGTTAAGCAGATTAATATGGCACAAAAGAATGTATGAAATATTCTATTTCTATAAAGTGCAAAGATTAATCAATGCTGTTAGCATGAGGATGTTTTAGGGCACTAATAATGTTGTTTCTGGTGGTTACATAATGTTTTCATTTTTTAGAAATTAATTTTGTTATACATTTCTGATATGTGCATCTTTGTGTTAAATATCAATATAAAGTCTTTAAAATATTTTCATACCATGTGTCCCAAATTTAAAACTCTGGTATTAAAAAGCTCCTTTGAGACAAATGAAAGAAATATGTTACTTTTACGAATAAAACAAAAATCTGATGCCCAGGATAGTTTAATAATCATCCCTGACTCAGAATATCAATTGTGTCATTTGATTCTTTGTATATTTTATGTACAAATGTATGCTTTGCTATTTTGAAAGGACTATGGCATTTTTTCATTTTATTTAAACACTGTCTACTTTCTTGCCTATTCGCTTAATTAATGCCTATCCAAAACAAAAATTAAATCTTATACTATTGTTTCTAATGAAAGTTCCAATGAAAATAAAATTAAAGATCCAGAAGTACTTTGAAAGGTTAGCACATTTCCCCATTCATTTTTTAAAGGTCTGGCATATCTGTATCAGTATTTTCATTATTTAAGTCTTCAAAAACTGCAAACCTTCCAAGCATTAGGAGAGGTCTTTCAAAACAACATACCCTTCTATTATTTTCCACTTTACAAGTCTGCTTCCCTTCCCCCTCCCTCAGAAGACCCCAAACCCTTCAGGCCTTGAATCATGTCACTATCATTCTAGCTAAAGGGAACTGTAGAGTACTCCCTTGGGTTCCTATTAACACCTACTACTTAATCAGCCAGAGGGGCTGTTGGTGACTGATGGCATACAGTTCCATCCATCCATCCCTCCTCCCTCCCCAGAGGCTGTACCACCATTGCAGTCATCTCAGCTCTGGAGCACGGGCAACAAAGATGGGGCAATACAGCAAGTTGGAGTTATACATCCAATTGTTCAAAACCTGGAATTTGTAAGCAGTAAATTCCCAGTTATAAATTTGCAAACCAAACGCATGTAGCAGTGGAATGTATTAGCTACAAATCTATAATTTTTTAGCTTTCAGATTCATAAATATTTTAGATATTGTACAAATAAAGCAGCAAATAGTAATACAGACCCCCCTGGATAGAAAGCAGCTACAGATAAGATGTATGTGGCTAAGCATAAAGGGTCCTTACATTTTGAACAAGGAATAAGTTTAGCAGTGTAGCCATCTCTAATTTAAACTGTTTTCTTAATCTGTTGCCAGGAGACCATGCTGGGTGATTCAGAGTAATGAACTCCACCCGGATGCTCTGTAAATCTGAACAGGAGAATTAATGCAGCCTAGTAACTGTTGATACCACAGATCTGGTTGAGTGAGCTCTAATTTGATCATTAAGTGACCATCCCACCAAGGAACCAGGAGAAATGCTCAGAGACTGTCATTTCATAATAGTATAAAAGACTCTGCTTATTTAAATAAGATTATTATAAAATTAAATGACATATTTTTGAGGAAAAAAAAGAAGTGCTTGTGGAACAACAAAAACAAACTAATACTAAATATTTAATCTTGAACCAGTAAATCTCAGTGTTAGTTTAATGGGATCAGTATTTTTCAGAGGAAAAAAAGTGACATGAATTTTCATAACAGACAAGAACTGTTCACTAAAATTGTTTTAATACAATTGATAGGCAGTTAACTTGCCAACCATAACTATAATACTCAGAGCATCTGGCCTCGTATAAAGAGTAAACTAAATAATATAATGGAGTGCATAATAAAATACATCAGAGAAACAGCATTTTACAGATGCAGAAAGTACATGTCACTGTTGCATAACAACAATTATGAAATGCTATTTATACCTTGGGAATCGCAAGTTGAGTTGTATAGCTTAAATTTATTATTTTATTTGTATCTAAAACTCTGGTCATCATTTAAATAATGTAATTTGAGAACAAGGCCCACGACCACTGATGCTGCTATCTCTGCTGCTTTATCAAGACCTTTGAGAACCAACCAAGAATGTAAACTTTCCCTGATATACTTCAATGCACCTTCACTTGACATCAGATGTTTCATGTCCTTGGTTTGCACATTGTTCATTGAAATAAAGTCTCTTTCCTTTAACCTCCTTTTACAGAGAAATTTTGTTCACATAATGGATGTCAGAAGTGGAATCCAAAGTTAGTCCAGACTCTCCTCCCAGTGCAATCTTGAACCAATGCATTGGCACCTGCAGAAACTCCTTGATCTCAGTTGTCTTCTTGGTAGCACCAGAGTGGGGGCTTGGATGAATTATCTCAAAACCAGACCTACCCTATTTGTACTGAGGTCTCCCAGACTTTATTTCTTGCAGTGGACCCCTTCAACTATACCTGAAAAGGACCTTCCTTTTGGCTCTGATCTTGACAGAGACTTCTCAGTGAGTTTTCTCCATCCAGATCCAAGAAGAAAATTCTCTCTCAGCCCCAGGCTTAGACAGAAGGCTTCTCAGCTAATTCCCTCTATCCTGACCCTGAGAGGAATCCGCATTGACCATTGGTTTGGGAAAGCTTCCTAGTCTAAGCTGGTTCCCTCCATCTGGAACCTGGAAAGGACATTCCCTATTTGCCCTGGGCTTAGAAGGTGAGGAGTTTCCTCAGTCATCTCTTTCCATTGGGATCCCAGTGAGAGTCTTCTACATTGACCCTGCTCTAGCAGGAGGCCTTACCATTCAGACTCAGCTGATCTATGTGGTTTTGTGGAGACTTTCATCCTAAGGACTCTAGAAGGGATAATTTTCTCAGATCTGTCCCATGAGTAGCTTATGTTTCAGGTTTTTCTAATCGGATGCTTTCTGGCACTCTCGCTGACTTTATGATCAAAATTTGTTGGCAAAATGGGGCTAATTTGAATTTCCAAACTTTCATGCACACAATTAGAACAATGAAAATACTGAACCTTGTTCCACCCACTGGTACTTTGAAAGTTCTAAACAATATCAAGAGACTACTATTCACAGAAAATAATTCCAAATTGTGCAAGCACCTTAAATGAGACAGAAAGATTAGCATGTATGAGACTGAAACCAAGCCTTTTAAAACATCTTTGAAAGACCCTTCTTCTGTCAGCTCCCTTGCCTGTTTCTCTGCCTGTCTCCTGTCACCTGTTTTGGACTTCATTCTCTCCTTCCTCTTTTATTCTTTCAGCTGGTTGTTTTGAAATAGTTTCTAAATTGTCTCTGGACTCCTTTGTATGTTTCCTTGTAAAATTTTATAATAAATGCTATTTTAAAGCTGTAAGAACTTATTCGTGTCAGTATATTTGTATATGCATGTGTATATGTGTGGTGTATGGTGTCTGTGGTACCAAACTGATTTATAAATAAATGAGTGCTTCTAAAATAAGCCCTTAATTCCAAAGACTTTTCAAACTTATGTGACTTAGTGATTTTTTGGTAGATAGGAGCAAAGAACTAGTCTAGTATTGGATTAATGGAATGGCTATGTCCTCTAAATTATCAGCAGAATGAGCCTGTATTTAAGGTCAGGTTCTTTCTTTTATGATACTTGCTTGGAATGCACTTGGTATAAAATTGGTTAATTGAAAGTTTAGCTTGGGATGATGGCTAGATTTTCCTGATATTTCACATTTCCAGGTATAATTATGAAGAATGAATGTATTTGGTAGATAAGAGTAGGATAGAAGTTTGTAAATGAATTTTTGATAGTGGTTATGACTTGTAACATGTTTATTTGAGAAGGTCTCCCAAACATCTTTGTTCACTGTACACTTAGAGTTTTAGTAATTTAAATTAAGTGATAGGTGTTCATTTTATTTAATATCTAGCTAATTTTTTGAAGAGACCGAGTCTTGCTCTGTTACCAAGGCTAGAGCACAGTGATTTGGTCATAACGCACTGACTGCAACCTTGAACTGTTGGGCTACGCAATCCTCACCTCTCATCCCAGTGTGCCAAATCGCTGGAACCACAGACATGTGCCACCATGCCTCTCTAACTTTTTGTAGATACAGGATCTTGTAATCTTGCTCTGGCTGGTCTCAAATTTGTGGCCTCAAGTGGTTCTCCTATTTAAGCCTGTCAAAAAACTAGAATTACAAGCATGTGCCACTCACTCCCCATGGCCTAGATTATTTCCAGATCAGATGCAATGCTGGCAATGCTGGGACTTTGGTTGCTGAATATTAGTTTGGCTTATATACTTTTGGCATCTTATTTCAGTGGAACAGAAGTTATTTTGGTCTGTTAGTAAAAATGTCTTGTTCCATATTAAAGAATTGTTCTGTCAGAAACTCTCTGTCTCTGGCAATTGTAAAATATGCATTTCATGGATCCTTGGTCAAAATTGACAGAAATTACTTACTTTCTAGATTTTCACTGAATATTAGGGTTGCTGAGAGCAGGCATTATAATTAATGTATGTGACTAAACTACTGGAAATAAGAAGGATTCACTTCATATGCAGTTATAAAAGGAAATCAAAATATATATTTTGGTAAGAATTGTTGAAAAGAAAAGAGAACTTTTTCATGAGAAAGAAACTTGCATGATAAATTTTTGCCCTAGAGTAAATGACTTGTTATTTTTTAAAAAGGGGGAAATATAAGAGAAAGCAGAAAAATCTACATAGGTTACTAATGATCTAAATAAGTTGTGATAAAGTTTATGAAAAGAGAAATTTAAATAGGAATTTTCTGTCCGATAAGTTTGGCTGTAATTACAAGGAAATTGTTCAGGGTCTTTCTAGGGATTGAATGCTTATATTAAATACACAGTAATGTAGAACTCTAAATTTTGAACCACTAGGTTAGAACAAAAAGATTTTAATAAAATATATTTGCTCTTAGTAATATTGCAGTAAACTTTTGTATTAATTCTGAAATCTGTTTCTTTAATGCATATGTAGCCATCCTCTAAAATATAGTTTCTACTTCTGCCATATTTCTTCCTGAAATCTGTTTCATTTCCCAGGGTTCAAGTTGGAAATGCAGCTCTCCAGCCTTTTGAAAAGGCACGTTTTTTTTTTTTTTACTTGTCAATGATGATAACCCTCTCCTTTAATCTTTTCATCAGCTCCTATAACTTCTCTAGTTCTAACTCTGATGTTATGGCTTGATGGTGACATTTTTATTTTAAAGGTCTACAGAAGCAATGCTTTCCATCTGAATAACTTGATTATTTTGTTCTACTTGGATACCAATTGTTATTTTCCTCTTATTTGATAGTTTATATATTTCTGCTTCCTCCATTTTTCTTGATTATTTTCATAGGGTTTTTCTGTTTTAATGATTTTATATTTTTTATTAAATCATATCTGTGTACATTAATGCAATTATGGGGTACAATGTGCTGGTTTTATACACAATTTGAAATACTTTCATGAAACTGGTTAAAATAGCCTTTGCTGCATTTTCTTAACATGTACCCTTATAAAATGCACCATAGGTGTGGTCCCACCAATTACCCTCCCTCCACATATCCTCCTCCCTCTTTTATTCTCCCCTTCCTCTTTCCCCTTCTTCTTAGGCTGTAGCTGGGTTGTAACATTCATATGGAATGTGGGTGTTTATAAATTGGTTTCATGGTAGGACCGAGTACATTGGACACTTTTTCTTCCATTCTTGAGATACTTTGCTAAGAAGAATATGTTCCAGCTCCATCCATGTAAACATGTAAGATGTAAAATCTCCATCTTTTTTAAGGCTACATAATATTCCATGGTGTACATATACCACAATTAATCCATTCATGGGTTGATGAGCACTTGGGCTTCTTCCATGACTTAGCAATTATGAATTGAGCCGCAATAAACATTCTGGTGCAAACATCTTTGTTATAAAGTGATTTTTGCTCTTCTTGATATATACCTAGTAGAGGAAGTGCAGGATCAAATGGCAGGCCTAAGTGATCTCCAAACATCTTTCCAGAAGGAACATATTAGTTTGCATTGCAGAAGTGTAGTGCAGAAGTGTTCCCTTTTTTCCACATCCATACCAGCATCTCTGGTTTTGGGATTTTGTGGTGTGGGCTAATCTTACTGGAATTAGATATCTCAAAGTGGTTTTGATTTGCATTTCTCTGATGATTCAGGATGATTCACATTTTTGCATGCGTCTGTAGGCCATGCGCCCGTCTTCTTCAGAGAAGTTTCTATTCAAGTCCCTTGTCCACCCTGAGATGGAATCACTTGTTCTTTTCTTGCTAACACGTTTGAGTTCTCCGTGGATTCTGGTTATTAAACCTTTGTTAGAGACATAATCTGCAAATATCTTCTCCCATTCTGAGGGCTATCTGCTTGCTTAACATACTGTGTTCTTGGCTGTGAGAAGATTTTTAGTTTGACAGATCCCAAGAATGTATTTTTGGTGTTGCTTCAATTGCCTGGGTGGTCCTCCTCATTAAATATTCTCCCAGGCTTATTTCTTCAAGTGTTTTCCTTGTACTTTCTTCTAGTATTTTTATAGTTTCATGTCTTAAGTTTCAATCTTTTATATAGTGAGAGTCTTATCTTAGTTAATGATGAAAGGTGTGGGTCCAGTTTCAGTCTTCTACAGGTCACTAGCCAGTTCACTCAGCACCATTTGTTAAATAGGGAGTCTTTTCCCCACTGAATGTTTTTGATTGGCTTAAACATCAAATGATGATAAGTAGTTGGGTACATCTCTTGGTTCTCTATTCTGTTCCATACATCTACCTCTCTGTTTTTGTGCCAGTACCATGCTGTTTTTATCACTATTGATTTACAGTATAGTCTGAGGTCTGGTAGCATGATTCCTCCTGCTTTGTTTTTATTTCTGAGTAATGTCTTGGCTATTTTGAGGTTTTTTCCTGATTCCATATAAAATGAAGTATTATTTTTTAGAGTTCTTTAAAGTGACAGTGGTGCTTTAATAGGAATTAGATTAAAATTGTATATTGCTTTAGGCAGTACGGACATGTTAACACTGTTGATTCTTCCTAGCCATGAGCGTGGTATGTTTTTCCATTTGCTAACATCTTCAGCTACTTCTTTTCTTAGAGTTTCATAGTTCTCTTTATAGAGATCTTTCACATCCTTTGTTAGGTAAACTCCCAAATATTTCATCTTCTTTGGAACTAATTTGAACAGAATACTGTTTTTTCAGCATGACTATTTTTAGTATATATAAAGGCTACAGATTTGTGAGTATTGATTTTGTAACCTGATCACCTCTAAGAATTTTGTAGTTGATTCCCTGTGGTTTTGCAGATATACAGTCATATCATCTGCTAAGAGTGAATGTTTGATCTCCTTTGTTCCTATTTGGATACCCTTGATCACCTTTTCTTGACAGATTGCAATGGCTAAGGCTTCCATTATAATTTTAAAAAGCAGGGGAGAGAATGAGCACCCTTCCCTCGTTCCTGATCTGAGTGGAAATGATTTCAATTTAACTCCATTCAATATGATATCGGCTGTGGGTTTGCTGTAGATGGCCTCTATCAGTTTAAGAAATGTCCCTTTTATATGAATTTTCTTAAGTGTTCTGATCATGAAGGGATGCTAGATATTATCAAAAGCTTTTCCTGCATCAATTGAGAGAATCATATTGTCTTTGTTTTTTAATTTGTTTATGTGATGAATTATAATAGATTTATATATGTATGTTGAACTAGCCTTGAGACTCTGGTCTCAAAAAACCCACTTGGTCATGGTGTATGATTTGTTTGATGTGTTGCTAGACCCTCAAAAAACCCACTTGGTCACGTGTATGATTTGTTTGATGTGTTGCTAGATTCTGTTTGTTAGGATCTTGTTGAATATTTTTGCATCAATATTCATTAGTGATATTGGTCTATAATTTTCTTTTCTTGTTGGGTCTTTTCCTGGTTTGGGGATCAAGGTGATGTTTACTTCATAGAATATGTTGGGTAGTATTCCTTCTTTTTCTATATTTTGGAAAAGGTTAAGTAGTATAGGTATTAGTTCCTCTTTAAAGGTTTGGTAGAATTCTGATGTGAAGCCATCTGGTCCCAGAATTTGCTTTTTAGGGAGATTTTGTATAACTGATGCTATTTCAGAACTTGATATAGACATATTCAACATTTCCACTTCATTCTGGCTAAGTCTAGGAAGGTAGTGTGCGTCCATGTTTTAATGATTTTAAATGATTTCAATTCAATTATTGACTATGCTGTTTTCTCATTTCTAATATATACGTGGGTCACTATGAAAGTTTTGACATAGACTATATGATGGCCCGTTAATCATTACCAACAAGTACAATTGACAGTGTCCTTCCTGACTCACCTATATATGTTTCAACTTACTTGGCTTATCAATGTTGTTGGCAGGTCTGCATTTGTTTCCATCCACACAGATTTTACATGTCTTAAATTTTGTGTATCTAAAAACTTTCATAATGACCCACATTTATGGCTTTTTAAAATTAATTTATAGCTTCTACTTTCTTTTGATTTACTCTTTGTTTTTTTCTAACTTTTTAAGTTTATAGGTTTTTATTTTTTATATAGATGTTTAATGCTATTAACTTTTTTTGCACTCTGCTTTAATTGTACCTTATAGATGCTGATATGTAACTTCTCATTTTACTATTTTTATAACTTCTTCAATTTTACTTTGTCTTCCCCTTTGATGCCAGACTTGTTTAATATTTCAAAATATTTCTAGGGAGGGCTTTTGTTTGTTTTCTGATTTCATTATTAATTTCTAAGTTTATTGCCATTGATCAGTTAATATTTTTGGTGTTATTTCTACTTTATTACTACTTAATCATTTTCGTATTTTTCAAAGCAATAGTTTTGAGAAGAATCTATAATAAAAATAAAACAAAATAAATTATGATTAACTTTTGATCTATCCACTTTTTTCTCTTAATTTTATTCCTATTTTAGTACCTCACCATATAAAGGCTTATGAAACAAAGATAGTATACTGTTCATTGCTTCAGTTTTTGTACTTAAATATTTAGAAATAATTTGTGTTCATCAATGGAAAAACTTTAAACAAAATATGATGCAATTATGTCTTGGAGTATGTAGCTATTAAGATTTACAAACATGTACATGCGGCACATAAGAGAATTTGGGATTATGCACACCATGCTGTTTATTGAAGTGGGATGATCAAGTAATTGGACAGAGTAAAGGGGACAACTCTGGTCTATGGTATGGAACTCTCCCTCTGTAGACAAGACCAATTCTACATTTTATCTAAACTCAAATTCTTGTTCCAGGCTTATTTTTCTTCTTGCTTTTCTACTGATTTACAAATGATGTGAAGAGGATATAAGCCCTCAATAACCATGGGGCCTCAAATTCTTGTCTTGGTAGTGTTTTTAGGGAAACAGACATGCACTGGAATATATAAGTATGGTGAGATATGGTTGAAAAACATTGAAGAATTCAGTATAAGAGGGGTTGAATAAGAGAGATGGAATATGATTTTTTTGGAGTTGTTTTCATATAAAGTCCAAAGATTTTCTCCAAACATGACACTTTATCAAGCAGTAAGCACTTTATCTATCTTTCAAGTAGAATGATAAAGATTATTTAAAAGTTTGGAAATAAAAAGAATTTTTTTCTTTCACACAGACTTTTTGGGGGTGAGAATGCATTGGTCTTATACATAATTCATAATACATAAATATTTTTATAAAAATTAAAAGAACAATATGACCACCTCACTGAAACATGTTTTAGAAAATTGTAATAAAGCTCAATCTGAAATGTAGATGAAGAAGAGAAATACTTTATTTTCTGGATGCACCTAGAAATTATTGTATAATATTTTTATTTTTTATTATTTATTTATTTATTTTATTGCAATTTCTGGCCAGGGCTGGGTTTAAATCTGCCACCTCTAGCATATGGGGCCAGCGCCCTACTCCTTCGAGCCACAGGCACCACCCATGTATAACATTTTTAAGCTCAAGGAACAGAAACTTATTCAGCATATTCTTCAGAGGTGTGATAAAACACACACATAGTGTGATGAAATACACTGAAGAATTTCTTTTTTTCTTGTTCTTTCTTTTTTTGCAGTTTTGACCAGGGCCAGGCTTAAACCCACCACCCTTGGTATATGGCACTAGCACCCTACTCCTTGAGGCAGAGTTGCCGCCCCACTGAAGAATTTCTAATTACATTTTATTTTTTTTAAAAAAGGAAGTTCTAATTACATTTTTAAATTTATTATTAAATTTTAAGAAACTTCTAGTAATCACTGGTAAAGGGTGTTTAGTCCTATGGAAGAAAACATTAAATGGTATTTGTCTTCAGAGATTACCTAGCAGTACTATAAATCACATGTCATTTAGTGATGTATCTATAACTACTTAGTTGGCATGACAAAATCAGATAGCGATAAGATGATTTATGAGCTATAGAGGAAGAGAACCCCTCCAGGGAAATATTCACAGAGACCAAAATATTTGAACTTAGAAAGAGTATTTTAGTTTTTATAATATCAAGTAAAAGAAGAGAAAAAAAGCATAATAGGTATTTTAAGCATAATTTTGTGAAGTTAGACGTAAAAGATAAAAAGTTTATTCTAATTATAAGTCTGTAAAGATAATTAGTATAAAATCCTTAAAGTACTGTTAAAGACAGGGTATAAACACTTTGCTATCTTAAGAAATAAAGAACTATCACCTAACAGAAAATAAAAACCAGAATTTTTTTTATTAAATCATAACTGTGTACATTAATGCAATTTTGGGGTACAATGTGCTGGTTTTTTATACAATTTGAAATACTTTCATGAAACTGGTTAACATAACCTTCACCACATTTTCTTAGTTATTGTATTAAGACATTTATATTCTACACTTTAGTATATTTAAATGTACCCTTGTAAAATGCACCATAGGTGTGGTCTCACCAATTACCCCCCTCCACTCATCCTCTGCCCTCCTCCACCTTCCCCCTCCTCTTTCCCCTTCATCTTGGTCTGTAGTTGGGTTATAGAATTCATATGTAATGCAAACTAATATGTTCCTTTTGGAAAGATGTTTCAAGATCACTTAGAGATCTAAAAATAGACCTGCCATTCTATCCTTCAATTCCTCTACTAGGAATATATAGGTCTCTATATATCCAGAAGACCAAAATCACTTTATAACAAAGATATTTTCACCAGAATGTTTATTGCAGCCCAATTCATAATTGCTAAGTCATAGAAGAAGCCCAAGTGTCCACTGACCCATGAATAGATTAATAAATTGTGGTATATGTACACCATGGAATATTATGCAGCCTTAAAAAAGATGGAGACTTTATCTCTTTCATCTTTACATGGATGGAGCTGCAACATATTCTTCTTAGCAAATAATCTGAAGAATGAAAGAAAAAAATATTCAATGTACTCAGCCCTACTATGAAAACCAGCATATTTTTAATAGCTGAAATATGCGTATGAGTTTGTTGTCTTTGTTTTAATTCAAGGTTCATAATTTATTAATATTTTGTCTTTCCAATATTATTTAACTCCTCTGCACCTGAATTTTCTTGATTATTAGGTTAGAATTAAAATCCCTATTTTATAAGACTGTTCTGGAAATTAAACAAGTAATCAAAAAAAATGTTACCCAGTTTTAGTTGATATCCCTCATTATTATTAAAAAGCAGAGCAAAGACAACCATGAAAATATTGTTTTTCTGTTGAAATGGATTCAATTTTTCCACAACCTTTGTTTAAGAAAAGAACTGCAAATAAGACTAAGAATTTTGGTTATTTAAAAGAGGTATATGGCTGGCAATAACATGGAAATCCCCCAAATTAGATAGTGGACTGAACCATTGCTATTCCTTTCTGAACTCCTGTGTTTCTGTTGAAACATAGTGGGAATAAGGCAAGGAAATCCTCCAAACAACTCTCTATATAGAAAATACTTTTATAAAGATATGTCTCAATATGGTTAAGGCGTCTAGGAAAAGGCTGATATGGTACAATTCAGCAGTTTTGTCTCTTATCTCTTGTCTAGGCAACAACAATGGCTAACATTTTTTAAGGTCTTGTGCTTCACACTATTCCACATATGTTAACTGTATTGACTCATTTAAAACTTACAACCGTATAAAATAATAATATTATTCTCATTTACGGTGCTAGAGCCATGTCTCCTGGCTTCATGTTCTGCCAGAGGTAGAAACAAATGTGTTTTAAAACATCATCAACAATAAAACACAAGAAAATAACAAATTCATAAATACAAAAAATAAAAGACCTATTATTTAGGTCTACATTATTACATGCATATATTCTATAAATACGGAAAATTGTGGGTTAGTTAAGTCTACCTGGAGCCTGGTGGGTTTCCCTCTCATCTTTGAAAACTAGTACTCAAATTTTCATTCTGGGACCAAGGTATATTTTTAGATATCCAAACAGTATGTCTTTCAGGACCCCAGGATGGAATGGCACTCAGAATGGAGCAGCAACAAGCAGTCACTTCCTCACCAGAAGGAATTAGCTATGGCCATACTTTGTTTTATTTTGAATGGCATTCATTCTAATATATTATTTCTCAATATATCCTTATGATTTTATAAAAAATGATTGATATAGATTACCAGTTAACAAAAAGGGGTGGTAGTTAGCCATTATTTGTAATTTGCATCTAATTTTATAACCTAACAACATCACTGTCAAACACACAGGGTTTTATTTCTGCTGGACCCTGTAGCTAACTATAACTCTAATACATCTTAATGCCCCTTCTTCCTAGTACTAGCTAATCAAGATTAGTTGGTGAGACAACCAGTCTGTGATGTTCTCAATCTTGCAGATTTTGAATTGTGAGGAAAGATGTCTGAATTCTGGGGCTATGGGTCTATGAGGAAAAGAATTTAAGATGAACTCTATTGTTTCTGACTCCTTTTTTCTTCCCCATAAAAATTTTATGTTATTCAATTCAGTGAAACTTTCTCTTCATAATCAAAAAATAGTGGGTAGGTTTATTTTTCTGTATCTTATAAGAATTATGGTTTTTATACTTCTCTGAACTTTACTTTAATTAGTAAAAACTGACAGTCCCCAAACATAGCATAGAATTAAAGAACATTTCATAGATAAGCATTGCTTTTTTCACAAAGATTGTGCTATGTTTACTGATACCATTTATAGATAAGTACAGTATTACTAACATAGCAAAGCCACAGTGTAAGGCCAGATGGATGCCGATGAAGGGCATTTACAGAATGCCAGCATCAAGAAGCTGTGACATTCTTTTTTTTTTTTTTTTTTTTTTTTTGCAGTTTTTGACTGGGGCTGGGTTTGAACCCTCCATCTCCAGCATATGGGGCCGGCGCCCCCTACTCCTTTGAGCCAAATGGAGTGGGAAGGGAAGGGAGGGGGGAGGATTGATTGAGGGAGGGTAAATGGTGGGACCACACCTAGAGAGCATATTGCAAGGGTACAAATCAAATTTGTCAAGTGTAGAACATAAATGTCTTAACTAAATAATCAAGTAAATGAGGTGAAAGCTATATTAATTGGTTTGACATAAGCACGTCAGATTGTATAAAAAAACAACACACTGTACCCCACATATGCATAAATGTATTCATGATCTATGTGTATATGACTTAATAAAAAAAAAAAAAGCTGTGATAACTCTCTTCATAAAATTATTTGAAAAAAATCAAAATAGTGTCTTCCAAAATATAACGGGACTAAAACTAACGAAATAATGCTTTTATTTTGGTCCTGCAAAGAGTTTTTTTAATTGGAATAATACTTTTAATCTATTTAAATATATATTGAAAATGTTCATTTTCTATTATAATATTATATTGTTTTAAAATAATCCCTTCAAAGCAAAAATTATTAGTTAATTTAAAGACAAAAAAGATAGTGTTTAGAAGGCCCCAAATTCATAAATCTAAATGTAAACAAATAAAATTTGGGAAATGATGGCATAGATAAATATCCAGGATTGTATTGGGGAATTTAAACTCTGTGCTTTGGAACTAATTGCTCTCAGGCTGCAAGCAGGTAGACTAACCCAACAACTAACTTCAGATTCAAAGGTGAAAAATCCCTCTTTTGGCTATTTATCAAATACAGACTGTTACATTTCGGTGGAAACAGAACAATGTTAATTTTCTCTTTTAACACTTCTAATAAATAAAGCATGAAAACTAAATGGTAGGGATATACATTTAACCTGGCTAATGCAAACAGAAATTAGCAGTTTAGCACTTTGTCTTGATTTTACTCATACAAAATTTTTGTATTTTTGCTTGAGGGAAAGCAGAATGATCGTGGAAAGCGGGAAAGGAATTTGCATTTCATAAGTGGACTCTAGTAGAAAACATCCATCATTTTACCTGCCCTCACATTTCTTCCCCACGTGATCTGGAGAGGCTGAGTCCTTCCACCATTATGAACAATTGGCAGGTATATTGATTGGCAGGGGGATTGTCTTAGGTCTGGATGATTTAAGTCCTCCATCTCCCTCACCAGAGTATTTCTGGAATAGATCTGAGAAAGTTACTTAATTTCTTATTTTAATTTCCTAACCACCTATCTCATCGAGTTGATGTAAAAATTTAGTGACCTAAGACTCCAGCAATTCAATATTTTAAAAGGTTGTAGACTTCAGATTGTAAATGAAACCAGCACATTGTACCCCTTGATTGCACTAATGTACTCAGGTATGATTTCATAAAAAAAAAAAAAAGAAGAAGAAGAAGAGAAAAAAGAAAATAAAAGGTTGGAGAAAAAAACATACACAGACAAACACACATGCACCCCTTCCAAGTTTGTTGAAGATGGCTGATCACAGATATCAGATGCCCATCTTCTCTAGAAAGAAGAGTCAAAATTATGAGGAGAAAACCATACCTCAAGTAGAATATCGAAGGAAGAACTCAGGGGAAATGCCTGGGGCTCAGAAGGGGCAGACAAGAGGCCAACTCAGCAGAGGTTAGTAAGACTCCAGAGGGACCTAGTGTTACAGGGAAAGAGTGAGAGAGACCATTTAGGTGGTCCACATCTCTGTTGGGGACTGCTGGAATCCCAACTGCGGGAGCTCTTCTATCCACATAAGCCCTGTCACTGGCACAAACAGTGATTTGGACACCCCTGGAGGGCATTTCACTTGCTGGAGACTTGTGCTGGGTCACCCACCAACTACCTCAGACATAGGCAACAGCAGCAGCATTGCCATTGTGAGAGGACTGTCTCAGGACTGACTCCACTTGCCCCTGTGAACTAGAAACCAGAAGTTTCTGCTGGCATCCTTGCTTTGAACCCAAGGGGCTTCAGTGACACTGTGCTGGCTGGACCCAGTGGTGCTTTAGAGTCCCTAGTGCTCTAGCCCACAGGAAATTCTGCCTCCTCCTTCCACCCCAGGGAAAGGACAGTACAGCATGCCAAAAGTGTGGCCTGGGGGACAGAGGAAATCAAAAGGTATGTACTTTCCAGAGTCTGAGAGCTCCTTGCCTGAGGCTATGAAAGGTGACACTTTCTTTAATAGTGGCACACTACCTCAGGACTGCATCAGCAAGACCCTGTGTCTCCACATCCAGGTGGTTCCCATAGACATCCCCCAGTGTCCAGTGATATATAGTGTAGCAGGCCAAGAGGGTGACCCTGGAGACAAAGGAACAAAGGTGTGTGCTTTCCAGAGCCTGATAGCACCCTGCCTACTGTTGTAAAAGTGAGTCTTCCCCTAGCAGGGCACACACCCTGAGCTTTGCCTCACTAGAAGAGAGTACAAACCCTTCCATCCAGCAGACCAGCCTCTGTGCTCCAGATCATAGATAGAGAATAGGACCACTTATACTCCTCCTCACACCACTTCAGGACCAGCCCCTGTTGCTACTGCCAAGGGAGGCTGGGGTAGGAGAGCCAGAGGCTGACTGACCAGAACTGATTGATGATAGTGACCTCATTGGCATCATGGTCCCTGTGCTCAGGATGATCAGTTGAAAAATAGGACCCCTCACACCCTCTCTGAGCAGCCCTGTGATGCAGCTGCCATAGAGAGCTATGTGTTTGGAGCTGTGGGTAGCATCCTCACACCATACCCATTGCTAACATCCACCAGAACTGCTTGGGAACAGGAAGGTCATCCTTTCACTGCTACTGGAACTCGTTGACCCAACTGAGACAGCAAAGCTGCTACCTGCATCCAAGCTACCACCCTTGCCTGCTGAGAACAGCAGTGATACAATCCTCTCCCTGAGCTTCCTGTCCCTTCTAGGTGGACCCTACCCACTCTGGAGGCAAGCTTCTGGTACACTACACCTCCCCTGCCAGAACATTTCACTAACAGCCATAGGCAGTCAGGTAGCCCTGAACACAATGGATTGGGCTGTCTCCCCCAACTCTGCTGAATCTGGGCCTAGAGTAGGAGCTGTAAATGTGAGTACTTTTGTCCTCCACTCTTACTGCTCTCAGAGAAAGGTGAAGCAGCTAATTGCACTTCATCCCACAGCTGCTTGCCTTTTCTATCCTCCTCAAGAGGGGTCCACCACTTCTGTTGCAGGTTCACAGTGCGTCCTGTCTGAACTTTCTTTCAGAGCAGAAGATTACTCCACCCTTCACTGTTACAGACAGTATTTAAACTCAGAGAGGCTTGAGGGCAAGTTTGCCAGCCTGGTTTTGGTCTAGCCCTCTTACAACTCAAGCACTCCATTCAAGGCCCAGAGAAAGGGGATTATCTAACTTAGTTCTCTAACACTGGCACATGAACATTCTCCCATGAGTATGAGGTTCAGCCAACCCAAATTTTCTAGTAATACCACAGTAAGTACTTATCTGCAAAAGCCTAATTTAGTGTACCTCTCCCTCTCCACTCCTTCTCTGCTACACTGACCATCAGAGCTCTCAGCAGAGGAGAACATAAGAACTTCAAGGCTATCTGGCTTGAGTTGCGGGAATAGGCACCAGGTGAGAGGAAACCAGCATGAGAACTCTGGAAATATGAAAAAACAGGCTGTTATGATATCCGCAAAGGATTGTACTATCTCCTCAGCAAGGAACTCCAACCCAAAGGAAATTTTTTAAATGTCAGATATGGAATTTAAAAATACACATTTTTAGTAAACTCAGTGGGATTGATGAGAAAGTGAAAACCAACACAATGAAAGCAGAAAAATAATTCAGAACATGAATGAAAAAGGTCAATAAAGAGATAAATTAAAAAAACAAAGAGAATGCCTGGAAATGAAGAAGCAATTTAGGGAATTTCAAAATATAATGGAAAGCTTTAACAATAGACTAGACCAATTAGAAGAAAACTTGTTGAGCCTGAGACAAGGCTTTGAAAATAACGTAGTCAGTCAAACATGAGGGAAAAAAAACAAGGAAAATGAATAAAGCCTCAGGAGCCTAGGTAAAACTCCTGAAAAGAATGAAAAACCAATCTGAGGGAATAGTAGAGGAAAACTTCTCTCATCGTGGGGAGAATTAGATATTTAGAAATAAGAAGGTTATCAAATTCCTGGAAGATTCAATCCAAATATGATCAATGCACCTAGTCATCAGACTGACCAAAGTGAAAGTGAAAAGATAATCCTACAAGCTGCCAGATGAGTACATCAAGTAACTTACAAAGGAAAATCCATCAGACTAACAGCAGACTTCTCAACAATCACTGCAGCAGACACCTTACAAGCCAGGAAGGATTGATGTCCTATGTTTAGTCTGTTTAAACAGAAAATCTGTTGGCCAAGAATATTGTACACAGCAAACTAACTTTCATAAATGAAGAAAAAATAAAGTCTTTCCCAGCCAAGCAAATGCTAAAGGAATATATCACCACTAGACACACCCTACAAGAAATAGTCAAAAGTACTCTAAACACCAAAAAGAATACTCAGTCCTATAATATCAATCAAAAGTAAAAACTCACAGCTCTTACAAGAAAGAATACAAAGCAAATGTCAGCAATCAACATGTTGACTGAAAAGGTATTATAAATATTAACATTGAACATAAGTGGTCTAAATGTGTCAAATAAAAAAAATATACATTGGCAGTGTGGATAACAAAACATAACCTAAAATATGTTGTATCTAAGAAACACATTTAACTCATAAAGCATTTCATGGACTTAAGGTAAGGGTGCAGGAAAGAAAATGTTCTATACACATGGAATCAAGGGCAGGAAAGAGTAACTAGCCTTATCTCAGATAAAACAGATTTTAAGGGGAGGAGCCAAGATGGAGATCTGTAGCCAGCTTTCCTCAGAGGTTCCCATCCAGAAGGAGAGGTAAAGACAGAAACTCAGCAAGAAAGCCAATGGTTTGTATCTGAGCCAAAAGAAAATGTCAAAGAGTGCACATCAACCCTGCTGGGGCGACCTGAGACCCCGAGGACACAAACAAAAAGGTACAGAGCACATCCACAAGCGGACAGGAGTCCCCTCCCCCATGAGAGAGGTTTGCAGTATACTCCATACCTCCATACAAACAAGTGAGCAGAGTTCGGATGTCCTCCCACTCTACCCCATGGGAGAGACCCTCTAAAAACCAGACCTCCTTCCTCTACTAGGGTGCCATGGCGCTCTCCAGCCAAGCATAAAACTGTATATACTCTCTACCTGCAAGTTGGTGTTCCTGGTGTTCTCCTCCACTCTCACCCCAAGGTCTGAAGGCCTGTTCCCCACAGAGTCCAGATTCTTGGAGATTTTCTTGAGGGGTGTGGACAGGTATAGACTGATGCTGAATGCTGCTGGTTTTCCAGCTTGGAGCAGTGAGAGGGGAGTGAGCTGAGAGACCTGGCTGGTGGGAAGGTCTCCTGAGGCACGAGAGGAGACCAGCTCCAGAAATAAAAGCTAGAGAGCTGCACCCTGGGGATGTTTTGAGGAGATACTCCCAGTGTTCTGGGCAGCCAGGGGAAGCGGGTGGCTTCTCCCGTGCTGACAGGGCTGACCAGCAACCAAGGCACGTGAAGGATTTGCCTGAGGTGGTACCGTCCGACACAGTGCAGGGATTAGAATATTTGCAGAGGGGCTGCCTTGCTTAATCTGGCCCTCAGGTGATGAAAGCTGAGACAAAGGGCTGGAACTCACAGACTAAGTAAAACCCATTTGCAGCCACAGTCTGATCAGGGAAAATAGCCTTGACAGAAATAAATTCTGCTAACTTGTTCTGTTCCAGCAGCAACATCAATCAGGGATAGGGCTGGAACTGAGTGATTCACCCCAGCCCCTGTCAAGTACCAGGTTGTCAGTCCTCCCCTCCCTCTGCCAAACAGTGACAGGGAGTAGCGGACTGGTTGGGAGCCACAGACCTCACTGTAGCCTAGGAAGGTGCAAAACTCTGGAGCATCTGCTCATTGGAGGAAACTGGATCACAACTGTTACCACCGACTGGGTGTGACAGAGGGGCAAGGTGGGGAAGGAAGCATCAACCTTCTCAGACTAATCTACTTGCTGGGGGGGGGTGACCTACTGAGCTCACAGAGCATCGAAGTGAATTATACAAGAGCTTCCAGCAGATCCCTGCTGTCTAGTTGCCAGAGACTATTTAACTCTTCCAC